>CM050426.1:1489684-1586550 GCA_027564155.1 Gymnocypris eckloni scoliostomus
GCCATGGTTTACTGACCCTCATGTCTTTTCAAAAGGGTAAATGTTCTTTCTTCTGTGAAACTCAAAATAAGTTTTTAGCCAGAACTTCTCAGTTACTCTTTTCTGAGCAACAAAAGTAGGAGATTATTTATTATGCCAAACTCCAAGTATAACAATAAAGGCACAATAGGTACAGCACCGTAGATGATAACGATAACTAAAGTTTTAATTATTAAAGTTCTGAACATGCACCCATGAATTGTACCCAAGTCTGCTTATAAAGGGTGATACGGTTAATGCAAACTCTGGTATGGTTTGCTTCTGATGTGAAAACAATTGTCCAAAATCATCACGGAATTGAGATGCTGTTAATGAAATATGAATTGGCTAAGATCAAGTGTAGTGTTAGTTCTGACTCAAAGCTGATCGATGTCTACCTATACGGATGAGGCGCCTATCACAGCACCCTTATATAAGATCCTTCAGTATTATCAACAGCTTTCACGTTGCTTAATAGCTAATGACCCTCCTCTAACCCCAACTCCTCCTCTTCTAAGTCAGGATTCTGCCTTCTGATTATCATTTGAATCAGATTAATTTCTAAAATGTTACATTAAATCAGTGTTTCCCAAACCTGGCCTGGAGGACCCCCTGCCCTGCACATTTTGTATGTCTCTCTAATCAGACACACCCAATTTAGTTATTGCAGTCTGTAATAACGAGCTGATGAGTAGAATCAGGTGTGTTAAATGAGGGAGACATACAAAAGGTGCAGGGCAGGGGGTCCTCCAGGACAGTTTTGGGAAGCATTGAATTACATTATTAAACTTTTATGATATCTGCAATACATTTATGTTGGTTCTGTTCTGTTTACCCTTGGGGATTATTGCTGCTCTCCCTGTTTTTATGCATGCTAGACTGCATGGATATGCAGGGAGTTCTTGCCCAGAACAGAACCATACCACCAATCCAAACCATATGGTAATTGACAGTAACCTTTGATGATAGTGGTCCTGAAATAACTGCATTTATGTTTACTCACTCGCTTTTCTGTGAGAGAATTTATCTAATTTCTGCTCCTATAAAATTGACTCCAGCATTCTTCTGAAAGCTTTCCATTATAGTTCTGACAAACAGAAGCATGTGCCATTCTGTGTTGCCGCTTTGGAAACAAAAAGGAAGCGAGCGAGCTACCATTCGTTTTGCCTTATTCTGCACATTTGTAACCCAGCAACAGGGGTAAACAGCTACCACTCTGATGATGCAAACGTACCATGGTTTGGAACCAAAAACTACTGTGTGAACACAGTCCCGCGGGGGCATGGGCAAAGGGGATCAATCAAACTCTGGTCTGGACCAAGCAATCAAGCCACGTGTGAAAACACCCTAAAGAGCTTCAACATTTAAATCAGCAGATGAGAAAACATCATACACACAGAACATTACTGTTTTTGTCAAAGCTATCATTCCATTTGTGTGGACGCTAATATAGTCATTGTTATAGTCATTGTTCTTAGTGTAAACCGGTCTTAAAATTTGTCTATACTTGTACATTATTTGCAACTACATGAGAGCTGTCTGTGAGAAACATGCCAAAATGTAAAGTTCATTATTCAAGATGGTCTTTCTTTCAGAGCCAGGTCAATAGACATGTTGGACTAATTTTAAGGTGCATTTATCCTTTTTTGAGCTTGGCAGTATACATCAACTTCAGCTTTTATTTAATAGAAAATGGCAGCTTTAACATCCTGCCCAACATCTTATTTTGTGTTTCACGGAAGAAAAGAAAAACAATACAGGTTTTGGAACTATGTGATTTTCAGTTTAAGTGTATTCTTTTAAGAAAATGTAATGAGTTTGTTTTTAGTAATGTAAAAAAACTGACAACAAGCATGAAAGATGGAATAATAATGAAAAAACAGATGTTTTCTCATTTAATGTTCTGATAAAGGTCACGCCACTTACAAATTCTGTACTTTAAACAAGTTGACACTGAAAGGTCTCATGCAGATGGAAAAAGCCACTGTAATCATTACTGACTTTTCGAACAGATACACGGCGAGGGATATTCTCACTCATTTACGTCTTAAAATGGATCAGTTGCCTATGTATTAGCTCTCCAACACACGCAAGCTCTGTGTTTGTGTAGAATCCTCTGTATATACCGTGTGAATATTCTTGAAATGAGGGCTGTGATTCTCTGGAATAAATCATTTAACAAACACAGCGGAGGCAACGTGTCACTCGCGCTCTTGTCTGTAGGGGAAGCTGCGTTTCAAGTGTCTAAATCCATTTGGACGACAGATCTTTGGCAACTGTTGTGTTTATCCATCATTACCATTAGATCTTGCTGTGTAATAAAACATCTGCTGGCAATGTATGAAGCATGAATAAATCGAAATGGCTGCAAGTCTTGCTCAAAACTGCCGTACAGAATTGTTACTCGTTTTTCAATTTGTTTAGGTGGCTCGAATGAAATCAACCCTGTTTGTTTGTGCATTTCCGTGAGCGTGGGATGCCACTACACTCTCTGTAGCCTTTGGGAACTTGCAATCTAAGGGTTTTCTACTATTCTAGGAGGTCACACTGGCTGCTGCGGTAAAGTGTATTAAACTAAACTGCTCCTACGGTCCGACGCTTACCTGTAATGTACATCGCATTCAGAGAGACGGCGGGTTTTTTGTTGTGTCCCCACCAAAACGCTGCAGCATTTTTACAAAATCAAAAGATAAATTGTCAGAACTCTTCTAAATGAACTTGATGTGCTATAAATTATACGCTAAGAAAATTCCATTCGCGTTTCTTCATAGTTTCATTTATTGCCATGCTCAAAAAAAAACTATTTTCCACATTTTGACGTTGTTCCAATGAGAAACATGTATTTTAGTTTTATCGGGGGGGCTCCTTCAAGTCAGATCGTGACCTTCGCTTTTGAGTGCCATATGTAAACATCAGACTTGAGCGTGGATAGTTTCGTAGACGTGGCACACTCTCACAGGAAGGATACCGATCGGCCTCCCTCTCGCAATGGCATGGTGGGATACATTGGTTTGAGGATGTGGTCACTACCTGGTTTGCTGCTACTGCCACCGTTCTGACTGGCCATTTGGTGTCGGATGTCTCTGCGGTTGATGGTGAATGCCGTAAACATCTCGGAGCCGTAGTCCCTGCTCTCCTGCACGGCGCCAGGGACGTGCCTCAGATGACCGTCGCCCAGGCAAGTCATGGAAACAGGGGCGTCATTGCGGTGTTGCAGCTCAGGTTGTCCTTTCCTGGCAGGCGACGGTCGTTGAAGGAGTGTATGTTGATCACTGCGTCTGTCTTCACCATGGCTGGCGGCTGGCGGTGGAGCTTGTGTTTCACCCGTCTCTTGCACGTGAACGACAGTTTGATCTCTTCCATCACCGCACTGCAGAAAGACCTCTTGATAGAAAAAAAGTGACATGGTGGGGGGAGGACAAACAGAAAAGAGGAAGTAAGTACGTCCATGTCCATTCACTTAAAGAACCATTTTGGGGGAAAGATAGAAGTAACTGAGTGTGTCAGGATATTGAAAAACTTTTTTTAGCCTTGATTTTGAAAGAAGAATCTAATGCTCACCAATGCTGTATTTATTTGATCAGAAATGCAGTCAAATTGTGAAAAAATATTTTAATTTAAAATAGCTTTTAAAATGTAATTTATTGCTTTGATCATTTCTCCAGTCTTCAGCATCACGTGATTCTTCAGAAATCATTTTAATATGCTGATTTAGTGCTCAAGAAACATTACTTATTCTTTTCAATGTTGAAAACAGTGCTACTTAATATTTTTTTGTGGAAACTGATATATATTTTTAGAACATTTACATTTATGTAATTAGGAGACGCTTTTATCCAAAGCGACTTACAGTGCATTTAGGCTATACATTTTTTTGTCAGTATGTAACACTTTGATGAATAAAAAGTTACTGAACCGCATTTATTTGAAATATTAATATATTATACAATTCTAAATATAATTTTATTTACAGACACTTTTGGGAAATTCCAAAAAACAAAATAATCCCAAAGCTTTGAATTACATTTACAGAGAAGATACACAAAGTTATGTACAAGTAATGTTCAATACAAGTTTTATTTTTTTTATTATATGTGTTCTTTGTTTAAACAATGGCTGTTTCTCAATTCCAAGAATGCAAAATAACAGAATTGCATTCTCGTGGAGACCGGTCTTGCCAAGGTTCCTTGGAAGAACGAACTCGAAAGGATGCGAAGATACAGAATGCACACTTATGAGAATTGAGATTGTACTGCATTCTTGCTTAACTGACCGCATAGTCTCAGTATAAGCAGCAAAATGAACAATAAATATAACATAACATTACAAACAAATGTTATAACTTATTAAAACATTTCATACAATATAGATATTACTTTAATTGTATATCGTTTTATTTTACAGCATCATATGTTAAACTGTGAAGATTACATTTTAATATGCCAATACAAATGCAGACTTTCTCCGGGTCTTATAACTTTATTGAAACTAAGCAAATAGCAAAACAAAACGATAAATGTTTACTTCCAACTCCAAGAGCTGCCAAGTATTTGCGAGAGCGAGTTTAAAGCTTAGAGGCTTCTGTACACTGGCCGCCCGCAGCGTCTTCTGGGATTTCTAACGGCTCGGTTCTCTCAAGTCTGCACTCGATACATCCTCGATATCAAGAACACATCAGGGTACTTTCATGCATCCTCTGTACTTGCGTTCTTGATAATTGGTACGGAACTTCAATGGTTAATGATGACGTAGAGCGAGAACACAAGGACGCAAGATCGCTGAAGAACGCATATTGAGAAACAGCCAAAGTAAATATTAAAATGTATTTTGACCAGATATTTTTGTGTAAACTTTAATATAATTCAGTCTTTGTTGTTTTCTTTTTTCTTCATTTTAGATAAAAAAAAAGTATGCTATGCTTCTAAATAATTGAGACCAAAAACAATCATATAACCTCCAAAAAGTGGGAAAAAATAACACAATTTTCCAGTTAAGTAGGAAATAAAATTCATTTTGAGGTGAGATGTGTGATAAAAGTTCCCATTTTTGAGTCTGATTTTACACTCAAATACATGATCAAAGCGGTTTAAATGTCAACCTCCGGCGCTGGCATCTTATCTGTGAAAGGTGTCTACATAAAAAGGAAGTGATTTTGCGATTTGCTTGCTATGCTTTTTGATGTTCGATCAGTTATTCATCTCTTTACTACAATAACTGATCCATTCTGTGATGTTATCAGGTGTGAATAAACACGTAGCTTTTGTCATTGTGCTGAATGTCTTCATTTCAGGATGTCTAAAATCTCTGACTCTGCACAAGGCCTTGCTAGGCATGCTCTAGGGTCTTATGGGTGGTTGATAGGGTATTGTGGGAGTGTTCTGTGAGGTTTAGTAGGACATTGTTTGATGTTTCTAAATAGTTGCTAGACCATTACAGATGCTTTCTTTGTTAGTCAAGCACCATAATATAATAAACATTTCCAATCAATCTCACCTGTTCACGCTCTGAATTTTTTCGCAGCTTGTAGATGAACTCTCCTATAGCCACAAACACTGACAGCACCAGACCAGACGCCAACACAATGAAGATGCCGCCCAGATTCTGGATGCCCATGGGACCCGTTTCATACCGCTCGTCTTCCAGACAGCTGCTGTCGCTCCACCACTTCTCTTTGAGCATGTGAAGACGGCCATCTTCCAGAATACTGAGGATGGCAATTGTGATTTTATCCCTGTACGGTGAGCCTGAAAGAAATTCATTAATAGATGAGAATCTTCATTGGAAACTTGAATACAAAGAAGACTAAGGACAATTTTTATTTTCTTCTTCTAAAGATTTAATTCAAGAAAGGTATTTAATTATCAACTAACTAATAAACTTGACAAATCTGAAAGGCGGAATAATACCCACTCTCTCTCACGCACTCACACACACACACACACACACACACACACACATATATTTTCTTTTTCCAAATTATACAAGTGTTTCACTTGCATAATAGGCTCTAAAATTCCATATCCAAAATTTTTCAACAAAGAAATTATAAATAGATTTAACATTCTGACACTGACTCCACACTTGAAAGGAATAGTGTTTCAACAAAGCATTATTACACACACAAACAAACATGGTGTAACCCACTCCAAACACACTTACATTTGCAGTCACACAAGGCTTTAAGCATGTAAAATTACTTGACAGCCCTCAACACTACAAACTATGCAGACTTTAAGTATGAATTCAGCTAAGAGGTCAGTATTACATCTGCTATTGGTCAAATGTCTTTTTGCTATGCATATTCACAGGTCAGAGTTCATTAAACTGGAATTTTGATTCACAAGCATATGAATGTAAGTTAATAGAGCATAAAGTATGCTGTGACCAAAGCTTCACTTACACAATGTGAAAAGTATTCAGTGTTCTTCTGTATTCCCCCTAAAGCTTGCCATCAATGTCTAATACATGGTCAAATTTTTTTTATATATAACTTAACTTAATACACAGTGATTCTTCCACCAAAATAATTAACTGTGTATGACAAAAAGTAGAAAGTACAGTCAAAGGTGTGCAAATATTACTATTTTACTACTGATTATAATGTGTTTCATCAAATCAGAGCCAAAACTATATGTGTAATAATGGTGGGTGGTTTTACCTTTTGGGGTGCCGATGCCATACCCTTTGCTGTCGATGATGCCGCCGACTTGCGTGAGATTGCAGTTTCTGCGTGTCACATACTCAATGGTCGTTGACTCCATTAGAAGGGCATAGTCTGACTTTAACACTCTCTGAATCCCATCTTCAATGGACTTGACAAACGACGTGCTCTGCCTGCTACTCATGAAAGCCCACATCTTCTCAAATGTAGACACTCTTGATTTCTGAAAAGGAGAAGCATCTTTTAGTTAGTTTTTAATCAAAAGTAGCAAGTGTTTGTATTCTTTGGAAATCACTCTGGTTGGTGGTCAGTACAATATATGTTTGGATAATTTAATTTAATTAACTTAAATATATATATATATATATATATATATATATATATATATGTGTGTGTGTATATATGTATGTGTGTGTGTGTGTGTACAAAAGGAATATAATTTGTTGCCACTAGTGGACTAGTGGACACTAATTTGGAACCGTAGTAAATTGTGTGCAAACCTTTATGTTTTTCATTTTGCAGAAGTGTAGGAATAGAGACATGTTTCCACTGATCTTATGTTAATCAGTAGGATGGTGTGGCATAGTTGTTAAAGATTCAGGTTGATATGTGAAAGGATGATGCTCAAGGGGAGATTCATGAGCTATCACCTTTGTGCCCTTGATTAAGACACTTAACTTCAGGTTACTCCAGAGGGACTGAACCTTTAATAAATGTACTGTGTATTGCTTTGAATAAAAATGTATGTTAAATGCTGGCTGATCAAGCAAAAACTATTTTCCTCTTGCAAAACTAGAGCTGCATGCTAATTTTCTTCCCTGCATAACCCTGTTTCTTTTCACAATTGTGTTGTGACTTGTCGGTTTTGCCATCTTCCAACAGAAAATAATACAGTTACAAGCATAACATACAGTAGAAAGTGTACTAGTTCCAACATACTGTACATGCACAATATCCTCAAACACTTCAAAAAGGCATGTCCCCCTCCAGAGCCTTGGCTCCATTACAGTGACACTTTCCAGCTTCACACTACGGCATGCTGGTGT
Organism: Gymnocypris eckloni scoliostomus; assembly: GCA_027564155.1. Taxonomy (NCBI): domain Eukaryota; kingdom Metazoa; phylum Chordata; class Actinopteri; order Cypriniformes; family Cyprinidae; genus Gymnocypris; species Gymnocypris eckloni. Next base: position 1,497,410 of record CM050426.1, read on the forward strand.
TTGTGCTGTTCTCTTAACCTTGAGCACCTGTTATTGTTCCTCCCCCTTCAAATGCTATTTTCCCTGGTGTCTCTCATTATAATTGAAAGTGGCTGGGAATTGGCTTCAACGTTGGACTGTACAAGAATGAATAAGCAACTGGAGTGATACAGCTGACACTTCCTAGATTAAACAGTCACTGTGTACACTGGATTATGGCAGTTATAATTCTGCCTTTACCACAGCTGTGCTTGTTTTACTGTACGTAAAATGGCGGACTGAAAACTAGTCAATTACCTACTGATTACTTTGCAGCATACACTGCCAATTATATTTTTGAAATTAATATGTGAAGCAGTATGGGTGGTTTGTTTTACGTATCATGGCATTACGTACATTTAATATCTCAAATTTAAATGTAAAGCACCACCTACACTGAGCCCAACCTTAAACCTAAACGGCAATGTTGCATAAGCAAATGTGAGCTAAAAATCCAACCATGACATTTTAGCTTGCTTCTATTAGTCATTGAGCTCTTTTGTCATGACTTGTATTTAACAGAATCATACCTGACTGCTCCACTTTGTAAATGCAACACTGTACCAGGTGGGCTACAGAGCAAGTGTACTACAACAAAAAAGCCATACATATGGAGCTGTTAATGTAATCCAAATGTCAAAATGTATTTTTTTCCAAATCAAGTATGGTCTTTCTTTATCAATAACTTGCCCCATAATGATCGTTTGTGTGAAAGGGAATAAAAGCTGTTGCCATTTTACTGCCTCTAGTGTTTATTTCAACTGGAAACTGCAGTGGAATGTATAGGTACATTACATGTATGAATAGGTACATTTTTCCAATAGCCTGGGTTGGGTATTTGCCAGTGTGCTCAAGAAGCATTCTACACATTTTGACAAATATTCTGGTCACCCTGGTATTCCTATGGACAGAATATTGTATCTCCAGAAATTGTTGCATGTTATTCTGAACATTGAGTCTCCTTATAAAGAAATATATTCTGATTTAGAGGCTGAACCAAGTGTGTGTGTGTGTGTGTGTGTGTGTGTGTGTGTGTGTGTGTGTGTGTGTGTGTGTGTGTGTGCTTGATGTCTCTGGATAATGAAACTTTAACATCACGATTAGCACTCAGTTTAAATGGCATTTCATGTTTTTTTTAAAGGAGGTCACGTTAGAAACCATAGCTAATCACAGATAATTGTTGGTTTAATTCCATGAAACATTTAAAATGACCCAAGAAAACGAACAAGTGTGAGTGCTCTTTGATTACTCTTGATAAAATGTTAAAATAACATTTGATGTTCCAGGTCTGCTAGCTTTAATACCACATCTGAAGTTTCAGAAAGTAAGAAGAACTGAAGGTGTTTAGGCAGTGACAGCTTGATATTTTAATTGCAAACACCTGTTTTTGTCATCTTCATTTCTAATGCTGCAATCATACACTTCAGGAGAAAAAAGTTTGCGCAATCAAATAAACTATGCAAGCTAAATGGCATATGGAATCATATTCATTAGATTCATACACTGCGATGTTTGAAGAGTAAAAATCTAATTTAAATTTAAGAATGTTGAACTCAAAAGAAAAACAAAATATTATGGAACATGGTTATTTATGGAAAATGGTCCATGCACATTTTGATAGTTTGTTTTTTCAATTTTAAAAATAAGCAGAAATTAGAAAATGGACAGTTTATTTTTTTGTTGAGGTTTTTTATTTGTAAAAAACAAAAGGGATTGTGGCAAAATTTTTGGTTCACATGTAGAAAACGAAAAAACGACTAAATTAATTTTCCTGTAGTGAAGTCTGTATTTGAGGCTGTCAAAATATAAATGCCTCTATCAGGGTCGACGCCAGAGTGCACAAAGTCAGGGGGTATGCACTTCTTGTATGTATGTTTTTGGGGCAGGGGACCTGATTCTGAATATTAATTTATTTAATGTTTTATTTTTTTTTGACTACTAGTGTAGAAGTCATTTTCAGATGTAACGAATAACACTGCAAAACACAAATACAAAACTTGTAAATACAATAATTTGATAGAGCCTAAATGTATAAAATGTAAAAAATTGTAATAATGAAAAATGAGTGCACAATTCCAATGCAGGTAGGTGAGATTCAAAAGCTTTGACATGGAGTGGATAAATATAGTAGAAAGATAGAACAAGAGAAAACTACTCGTCAAAAAAAGTTAGTAGCATAATAAGCTTAATCGGATTTGTCATCATTATCTTTTACAAAAAAATATCTGGGGGACCCCCCTAAGTCTATTTTTATTTATCTATACTTCTCATCCTTTCTGTGCTGTCTATGGGTACCGCAGCTTCACCATACAGATTTAACTATGCGCACAGCCAAATAAAACAGGCTGGGTGCTGATTCAAATTTCTGAAATAAATACTTCTGCGAAACGCGAGTTTAGGGGGCACAGAAGAAAGCCTGATCTAGGAACTTGCCCCCCAGCAAAGGACTATTATTTTGCTGAATGAACAAAACAGAATGACGTCACAGGCTTAGATTTGATTGACCTATAAGCGGAAAGCGACGTGTCATGACCACCCACAAGGGGAAAACAAATATTGAAGTAATTTATCAGTTTTCTACCCGTGAACCCAAAATTTTAAATAATAATTGAGGCAAACATTTTTTTTTCGTTTTCTCTTTTCTTCTCATTTCATTTCAAATTGAAAAAAAAAAACGATCAAAATATACACAGACCATTTTCCATAACTATCCATGATCCAAAACATTGTTTTATTTTTGAGTTCAAAATTCTTTAATTTGAATCTATCAAACCGTACACGGACCAAAAATGTATATGAAAATATTTCAACATCAGCAAAAAACACAAACACACTCTATATTTTGTAATAATGTATGAATAAGCAATCATTGGTTTAAAAGTCACCTCGAATTTCTGTCACTCAGAAACCTGGTATAGATATATATGTATTTATTATCTCTGCACGTCACTAGAGCATCTGAGAGTGAAAACTCAAAGCTGTAAAAAAGTAAAACCCAGCAGGCAAAAGTTGAAACTTTGGAATACAAAATAATTATGAAGGAAAACTTCAAACATGAAAGAGAAGTGAGAGCATGGGAGAACTGGCTTTTACAGTGGGAATTAGGATCTAACTGGAAAGACTTAACAAATTCTTTAGTTGAATTGTATTGATTTTTTTTCTCTCTGCACCACTCAAGAATAGAAAAGTTGCTCCTTTTTTGAAAAGTTAGCTGAAGCTGTCTTTCAAAAATCTTCTGTTAACATTCTACAGTTGTTCTCAACACTGGTGACAAAAAGCCTGCGTCAAGCTTCAAGAAATAAATAACATGTCAAATATATCACAAACAGTGAATATAACCTTAGTGAAATGCCATTGTGATCTGTCAAAATTACAGACTTATAAAAATCTAGATAATTTCAGAGGGCTGTACCTTAAAGAAGGACATGGTTGCTCCATCTTTGACTACGCCATACTCTATTTTGGTCTGTTTGGCCAGGTCATCGGCTGAGTCCACGGGCGAATCCATCCTCTCTACAGTGAGAAAAGCGGCCAGATTCGCTGTGTAGGAGGAGATAATGATGAGGGTGAAGAACCACCAGATTCCTCCGATGATTCGAGTAGAGAGAGCTTTAGGCATCAGTTCTGAACCTGAACAAAAAAACAAATGCATTATCAAGTTATTACATACAAATACACGAGTTTAGCTTAAAATTGATATCGATATTTTTATAAGAAGAGAAATGGAAGGAATATCAGAGTTTTCCTTTCAACTATCCAACTATCTAAAGTCTTGATTCATTCTAAGTCCACATGCAGCTCACCTCATATTCAGAGTCAAACCAAAAACAAAAATAGAGATGATGGACAAACAGAGAGTTCATTCAGGATAGGAGCCAGTGAACAGTGCAATACGTTAGAAAACGGCAAACACCTGAGTGTCTTTCACACATACACACAACTACACACACCCTTACCTTCACCCTCATGCGGCTAGGGATTGGTTAAAATACAGTTGACAAGCTATTTATTTTAAATACAATAATTTTACCACAACATACATAATCAACTGGGCTTTTGTGAGAGAGGGTCTTTGGTTTGTGGTCTTGCTGTTTTGTGTGCAAGCTCTTAAAGAAATGCTGATGTCATGACAAACAACCCGCTGACAGATTTTCCAGCATACAGCTAAAGCTAAACATCTGCTTATCGCTGTGTAAATGTAGGCAAGGCAAAGTTTCTAAACTGTGGCCATCTGTGGGTTATTCTCTATGGGTTTGCTTCAGAGTGATATTACTTATGATGACCTGCTTTTCCCTGTCCTGCTATTTCTTTCACAAGCTCTGAAACACATCAGTCTGGCCAAAGTTAAAGCATTTCCCAATGAGAATAATTACCTGCACTTAACATTCCCACCTTCTCGTAAAGAAGAAAGGCAGTGCGGCTCTGTGCCGGAGGCTACTATTCAATATTCAGCCCGCTACTTAGCCCTTTTCACTATCAGTATGTGCAAAAGCAATAATGTTTTAAACAATAGCATGAAGAAGAATTAAATATATGTTCAAAATTAGGGAAACTGATCAAACCGATAAAGCTCAGCAGTCACCAAATTAAATTTTTTTGCAGTAAGTCGATGGTAAACAGTCATACCCTGCAGAAAAAAAACAGCCTAAGATGGTTTGCTGGCTTAAGCTTGTAACAGTCACAAACCTGTTAGCATGTTTTTTTTTTTTGTAATTGTACTACCCACCATGAGGGGGGAACATGGAGCTATGTTCTCAGGTATAAAATGGGTGTAGGGAGTAATAGAAGTCAGATGTGTAATGGAGGGAAGTAAGCATGGCTTATAGCTCCAAACGATCAATTGTCCTGATTGAGAAACCTTGAGTTTTATGCTCAATCTGAAGTAAGCATTGTTTCTTCTTTTCTATTGATGTAATGTTTCTGAGTAATTTGTGTATAGTTATTTTGCTGATATGATTTATTTCATTTTATTTAGAAGGACTCCACATTCTGTGGGATTTATCCTCATATGCATATGCCTGTTTTTGATCTGCATCAGTAGAGTGACTTTGAAGTGGGTTTTGAGGCTATGAATGATGCTTTCAACTGTTGTGGATCCTTGAAATGGATTATGCCACAAAAGTGAATTTAAAGACTTTCTCGTTGTTTGGATTAATATCTACACTAAGGATTACATGTTGCACTGGGGACATGTTTGGATGATAATTTTGGACATGGATTTTCATGGACATTGTCTATACCGGTGGGGAATTAACATTCAACATCAGTATCATTGTCATCATTATCTTCATCACATAAAACAGATAAGATTTTGACTTCTATGTTGTATGAGTTATTGTTGGTGAAATATGTCTGTTTTTTTGTATTGTTTATTAAGGTGTTTGATAGACAAAATAAAGAGGTAAATGAATGAGAAGCATTTATTTATTTTCTTCATAGATCACAGGTTTTGGTCAATGCTTGCAATATATGGAGCTAACTTGCCTTATTGATGTTTCCTGTTGTGTCTTAGACAAAATATAGTTAGTAGTTACCTCCCTATAAAACAGATTTATAACCAACACTTTTGTGAGGGCGAGGTAACGGTTGTAAGCTTGTTCAGATGATCAGCCCCCTCTAAAACCAGCCAAGCACCTTAGGTGGGTTTGGAAGAGGTTTTCTTCATTCAGAAGCAACTTGCAAAAACAGATAATAATATGCATTTTGCAGAATGAAACATCCGTTTTTGTTGAGCGGGCCATGTCTAACCTGAATATTTTTTGGACAGATGAAAAATTAGCTTTTGTGCTTTTATCAGTTCCGCTGAACTGATGCATACTAGCATGAAGGAGCTTCCTGTCTGATGAGGCATGTTTGAAAAATGACAATGTAGAAAAGAATTAAGACAACAACTGTCTGGTATTTTCTAACATGTGAAAATATTTATTTAATTTTCATGCCAATTGTTTAGTGTCTAGTTTTATTTGTTCTCATTTTTTATCAGTAGTTCCTGCTGTCTTGCTCTAGCTGCAATAATATTGCATTTACTTTTAATAATTAAATAATATTGGGATATTCTTTCCAGACAATAGTTGTATTATTCTTACTGTGTGTCTCATTACGCTATCAGCTTCGTCTCAAATGTTTCTCTTGAAATTTCTTAGGAGATACAGAATATACATCAGATTGACCAGTACACCACCTTAGGCTGGTTTAAGATGCATTTCCCCCAGTTATTTAATCCCATTGGTGTCCATAAGAGAACTTTTCTTTAACAAAAAAAATATTTAAAATGACTAAGAAAATTAAAGAACATTCTGACAACTAAAGTAATATTACATTTATACCAACTGTTCACTAAATAGTTTTGTGCTGTCTTAGCTGCAATACCAATGAATTCCCTTCTTACACAAACAAAGTCTTATTTTATCACCCTCTAACTCTAGTTGATTATTTCACAGTGCTTAAACTTTAAATTGCCATTAAACCGTAAATCATTATCAATCATTCATGCAACTGGAGGAAGTAAACAACAAAACAAACACATCTCACAAATTCTAAAAAGTCAAGATAGAACTTCTAACTCTATCCAACCAATATATAAACTACATGGCTGCTAGTTTCAGTAGACTGTTTCAAATTGACAGGTATCGCACACATATCAGTGGAGATTTCAGGCGTAGTGAAATGAGCGGCAGATTTGCGCTCCCCACGAGCAAAGACTCACTGTGGGTACAGGAAGAGGCTTTTCTATTTGTCTCCTTACATGAGGTAAAACATTTCATTACTCCCTGGCCTGCTTTATTATGCCATTTGGTTTTGAGGGTATCATTCGCTAATGTGTGCCTGTGAGGGGTGTGAAAACAGCTTCAACCCCTGTGTGCCTTTAATAGCTTCCTCCATCTAATTCTGTGAGGTGGCGCTTCGCCACAGAGCCAAAAACAATAGTTAAAATGATACTAGAATAAATAATATTGGAGAGAGACTGTCATCTACTTTTGTGTTGTTTTAAGATAAAAACTCTGATGGAAATTACTTCTTAATCAAAGTCGGTTCTATCAAAAGACTAAAATACTGGAACCAAATTATTTTGGTTCCGTTAATAATTGTTGAAAGTTTGCATATTTTATTCATATCGAACAGCCCCCTGAAATACTCAGACTAAGTTTCTCAGATCACTGTTTAGCCAATACGGAATCTATAGAGTCACTGCAAGATGATGCAAGAGTTTTAGATAAATTGTGAACGTGCAGTCTTAACTGAACTTAATAGGAGAGAAAAACTGAATGCCAAAACATAATTTTTGCATTGTGTTGTCTTTCCTGGTTGCAAGTAACAACCAACAAAGTGCAAGCAGTGTAGTCCAAATTGTAAACCCTAGAATAACAGTGTAGATAAAATTTCACTCAGAAAAGCTAATAAATTCACAATTACACAGTTACAGAACTAATTACACTGGAATTATTTTAATAGTATTTTCTTGCCAAATTTACATAATTATTGAATTGTATGCTACTTGAAAAAACGATATAATAATCTGGTAACAATTTATATTTTAAGGGCCAATTTCACTATTATTTAGCATGAACATTACAGTACTAGCATATAGGCTGTTTATTGAACCTTATTTTTAAAGGAAATACATGCCTCTAAGTATGTTTCTGCAATGCCGTTATTATGTACCTTTCTTCAAAGTGAATCGTCTAGTAAGTGGTTCTAAAACTCGAGTTCAATATGTGACCCTGGTACGATTTTGTTACATTGATAGGCACGTATTTCTGTCTTTTTATTACATTGCTTCAGGTATGTATTGCGGTGGTTTGTAATTTAAATATCCAAGGAGTTTTGGTTTTTTAAAAGTTATTGCTCTAATGTGTTGGAATGGAAATATCCCCTACACCAGACCCAAACCTAAACCTACCTGATAGTGTTAACAAATGCAAAACTGCTGTAAAAACACATTCACTGATTCAGCCATGTGTCATTTTAACTTCCTCATATGCAGGATTGAACTTTTGTCGAACCTATTTATTTATTTGTTCATACTGCTACTGTGTTATGCATTAACATTAGGACTGTTTGAAATGAGCAAATTCTGCGCAAAACTCATAAACGGTAGGTTTGAAGGTTGAACGCTGTCCAAGTCATGCTAATGTGTTGCGACAGGCAGCTGCAGTGTTTAGTCTGTGCATCTGCTTTTGCTGGAGTAGATTGCTGGTCCACTACAAGTGTAGTTTGCCCGATTTACTGCTCTTTTCCGTCTCCTCCCCTGACAGTAATGGCCTACTCCCTTCTACATTCAAAGTCACTGACATCTGAAACAAGCCTATTAATTTCCCTATGATCTCCTTGTCACATTGAAGCCACGTGCCAGCTGTGGTGAATGAATGAAACACAGCATTGAGGCGATATATAAAGAAGAGCAACGTATGAAGGGTGGGGCATCTGGCCAAACGGAGATCTGATGAACCACAGAGACGCCCCACTGTGCATTTGCTACGATAGAGACAGTCTTCTGTCGACTTTATCCCAACCTCCAACTTACAATCGTGAAGGTCTCTGATGGCAGCTGAGTGTCAGGAAACAAACGCTGCTGTTATCCCTCTAACCTGCCAGTGTGTATGACAGATGTTCGACACCCCACATCTCCGCCTCACTGACAAGCAAGATGACTACTACCTCCTGTCAGAAAAGTCTGAACTCAACATGGTTTTGACAGGTAAAGGGTGGAAGACAGTCACATCATGCTGTTGTCAGGTTTTTCGACTTGTTTGCCGTCTTTGGAAAGTGCATTGAGTTTGCAGAAGAAGCACTGTACCTTGCTGCATGAGGGAGCCCACGCCAAACCAGAAGCTGTTGAGAAGGGTGAAGTTGTTTTCTACCACATCGGAGCCTGGGTTACACGGATGGGCGTCATACCACTCGTACGGGCTGAACCTGTAGCAGGAACCAAAGAGAGTTCTCAAACATGACCTTAGTATTTAAAGGTTAAGTATTTTTCACTACCAACAACTCAAAACAGAACTGCAAAAATAACAGTTTTACATCTTGTTTTTCTACATCTAGGGACCATAATATCATAGAGGGCTCTTCTGACTTGCGCTCAAACTACTGAGAAAATCCCTGCAACTATTGAGCGGCACCCTAGTAACTGCACAGCAATGTGCTAAGAATAGCTCAGAACACTTTAGCAACCATACACAACACCCAAGCATTGTGCAAAAAACATTGAACGGTACATTTGCTGGAAATTTAGAAATACACCATTTAAAAAAAAAAGTACACTGGCATATTTTAAAAAAAAATAGTAGTTATTTAACTACTCCAAATCCCAAGTAGGATAGGAGTAAAGCTTTCACAGTTAAAGTGATGAACTAACATATACTTAATATTAACAAATATACAGTGAGGCAAAAAAGTATTTAGTCAGCAAGCAATTGTGCAAGTTCTCCCACTTAAAAAGATGAGCGAGGCCTGTAATTTTCATCATAGGTATACCTCAACTATGAGAGACAAAATAAGAAAAAGAAAATCACATTGTAGGATTTTTTACGAATTTATTTGCAAATTATGGTGGAAAATAAGTATTTGGTCAATAACAAAATTTCATCTCAATACTTTGTTATATACCCTTTGTTGGCAATGACAGAGGTCAAACGTTTTTTTGTAAGTCTTCACAAGGTTTTCACACACTGTTGCTGGTATTTTGGCCCATTCCTCCATGCAGATCTCCTCTAGAGCAGTGATGTTTTGGGGCTGTCGCTGGGCAACACAGACTTTCAACTCCCTCTAAAGATTTTCTATGGGGTTGAGATCTGGAGACTGGCTAGGCCACTCCAGGACCTTGAAATGCTTCTTACGAAGCCACTCCTTCGTTGCCCGGGCGGTGTGTTTGGGATCATTGTCATGCTGAAAGACCCAGCCACGTTTCATCTTCAATGCCCTTGCTGATGGAAGGAGGTTTTCACTCAAAATCTCACGATACATGGCCCCATTCATTCTTTCCTTTACACAGATCAGTCGTCCTGGTCCCTTTGCAGAAAAACAGCCCCAAAGCATGATGTTTCCACCCCCATGCTTCACAGTAGGTATGGTGTTCTTTGGATGCAACTCAGCATTCTTTCTCCTCCAAACACGACAAGTTAAGTTTTTACCAAAAAGTTATATTTTGGTTTCATCTGACCATATGACATTCTCCCAATCCTCTTCTGGATCATCCAAATGCTCTCTAGCAAACTTCAGACGGGTCTAGACATGTACTGGCTTAAGCAGGGGGACATGTCTGGCACTGCAGGATTTGAGTCCCTGGCGGCGCAGTGTGTTACTGATGGTAGCCTTTGTTACTTTGGTCCCAGCTCTCTGCAGGTCATTCACTAGGTCCCCCCGTGTGGTTCTGGGATTTTTGCTCACAGTTCTTGTGATCATTTTGACCCCACGGGGTGAGATCTTGCGTGGAGCACCAGATCGAAGGAGATTATCAGTGATCTTGTATGTCTTCCATTTCTTAATAATTGCTCCCACTGTTGATTTCTTCACACCAAGCTGCTTACCTATTGCAGATTCAGTCTTCCCAGCCTGGTGCAGGTCTACAATTTTGTTTCTGGTGTCCTTTGACAGCTCTTTGGTCTTGGCCATAGTGGAGTTTGGAGTGTGACTGTTTGAGGTTGTGGACAGGTGTTTTTTATACTGATAACGAGTTCAAACAGATGCCATTAATACAGGTAACGAGTGGAGGACAGAGGAGCCTCTTAAAGAAGAAGTTACAGGTCTGTGAGAGCCAGCAATCTTGCTTGATTGTAGGTGACCAAATACTTATTTTCCACCATAATTTGCAAATAAATTATTTAAAAATCCTACAATGTGATTTTCAGGATTTTCTTTTCTTATTTTGTCTCTCATAGTTGAGGTATACCTATGATGAAAATTACAGGCCTCTCTCATCGTTTTAAGTGGGAGAACTTGCACAATTGGTGGCTGACTAAATACTTTTTTGCCCCTCTGTACTTAAAACCATTTTAAGTTGAAAATTGCTTGTAACTTATTGAAATATATTTGCACATAAACGTGTAATGATTTACAATTTAGTACATTCAAAATATTAATAACACTATGGATAAAATTATAATCATGTACTTTATATATGCTTTAGTTGGTTAGGTAACACAGTAAAATGTGTGTACTACTTTACTGTATGACAACATAATTTAAAATGTATCTTAAGGTGGACATTTTTATTTGACATTACAAAGCGCACCTTTTTTTTAAAGGGGTCATCGGATGCGCATTTTCCAAGTTGATATGATTATTTATGGTCTTAATTAAAAGTCTGTAACACACTTTGGTTAATTTCTAAATGGTAGTGTAAAAAATACTTTTTTTTTACCCTGTCAAAATCAGCTCTATTTTCAGCAAGCTGTTTTTTAGTTCATGTAGCTTTAAATGCTAATGAGCTTTCTGACCCTGACCCTCTCTTCCGTGGGGTGACGAGCAGACTTTAAACTGTAGCCGTGAAACTGGCTAACTAGCAAATTATTAGGAAAGGCGATTTGCAAGGATTCATATAACAAAACCTACACTCAGTTCTTCTGTAGATGAAGCTGGATCACAAATGATTTGTGTAAACAGACACATTCAGGCAGATCGGGGATTGGCGCATTCGCTTCAAAAATGAAAGTAACATTAATCCTCTGCATCTTCAGCGGCTCAGATGTCAGGAGTGAATTGTGACTGCCATGTTCATTATTACATCCAAGAACAAAACACCTCAATCACTTAATCGGAGACATCTTGTCTTCCCCTGCACCAGTCGACACAAGGGTGGACAGCTCTCAGCTCACTCAGGGTGAATCTAAGGCAGGGGTCGGCAACCCGCAGCATGCGGCTCTTTCATCCCTCTGCTGTGGCTCCCTGTAGCGCGTGTACAATATGTGGGGGAAGTGTCCCCCCGACTTTTAATACAACCTAAACTCTTACCCTGCACTTTTTCTAGGTCAAGTGTGTTAAAGTAGAAGTTTTCATGGGTCAATGTGAGTAAATCTAAATTAAAATGAAAAGAGAAAAGATAGTAACGTCTTTCGGATACGTTTTATTCGTATCCAAAACGAAAAGAACATCACGGAGCACTGAACACTCACTCACACGCTGCATGTTTAATTCCTTCTCGAAGACAGAGGACGCTCTCGTGCGGAAAGTCCAAAATGGACTCATATGAGAAGTAATAGTAACGTTTGACAGGTATCCTGCTATCACTGTAGCTAAGCTGAATAACAAGCATAACACTTAACAAATGAAACATGAAGACGATATGGTTTTTGTGTTTTTCAAGTCTTCCCCAGGTAATAAATATCAATGATACAATATGACCCTGGACCACAAAGTCAGTCTTAAGTGTCAATTTTTAGAAACTGAGATTCCCTATCTGTCGGTCACTACGAGTTATATCGTGACGACATAGGGGATTTACCTGGAAGCCCAGAACATCTCTGACTAAGAGAAAACGCCAATGAAATTGGCTAGTGGATTTTGCATACCTGAGCCACTCCCCGTGCATACGGGTATAAAAGGCGACAGGTGCATCCACTCATTAGATTTTTGCCGAGGCCGAGTGGATGCGAAGAGTGCTGATCTCCACAAAGCCGTTCATCTTTGTTTTGTTCCCGGTTGGCGTAACGGTGCGATCAGCGGAGTCCCTCTCATCAGCGATTTCCCCTGGGCACTTCAACTAAAAGAGCAAATTCTAAAGAGCAAATCACGGACGATCGCGTCTTTTCAAGATGCCGTTCCGTGTCCTTCTGGTTGCGGTCGTTTTTGTCTGCGGATGACGGACACGATCGTTGTCTTCAGTGTCTGGGCCGCCGACACGCTAAAGCTGCATTCGTGGATGACTCATGCGTCTGTTGTAGGCGTATGAGCATGATTTCGCTGCCATCTCGCCTTTCCTTTATGAAAGGATTGGCACCCTCTGCTGCCACCCGTGCTGATCTCTCTGGCACGAGCAGAGGATCGCCGGCTGACGCTCTGGGAGATCTGAGGGTTACTGTAAGAGCCTCTCCGCCGGGCACGGCCCCACGGACCTCTTACTCCTCACGCAGCGAACATCCCGTCCGGTTCCCGGGTGATTTCGCTGGTCTGTCCCACGGGGCACCCAGCATTTCATTCGGTGCGCCATCTGTAGATAGGATGTCGATCGCAGCATCGGGGATGGGTTCACGTCCTCTGAGGATGAAGGTGCGGTGGGGCTGCCCCCTCGGGTGTTGTCGCCACCGCACGGACCCAGAGCTGACGGCCATGCTTGCCGGGCAGCCGTGAGCATCGGGCTGGAGGTCAATAGACCGCCCAGTCCCGAGCCCTCGCGGCTGGACGTTTGGTTTCGGAGCAGGGCGCAGCTCACAACCGCGCCCTTCCCGGTGCCTTTCTTCCCGGAGGTGCATGAGGAGCTGACGAGTTCGTGGATGGCCCTTTCACGGCCAGAAGCCGCTCGTCCGCCTCCTCCGTCCTCACTACCCTCGATGGCGGGAGTGGCCAGGGGTACGCGGGCATTCCCCAGGTGGAGAGAGCGGTCGCGGTGCACTTGTGCCCACGAACGCCGCCACTTGGAGGAACCGTCCGCGTCTCCCGTCAAGGCCTGTAAGCTGACAGCCGCTCTCGCGGCCAAAGCTTACAGTGCTGCGAGGCCAGGCAGCCTCCGCCCTGCACGCCATGGCTATCCTGCAGGTTCACCAAGCCAAGGCGCTCAAACAGGTGCACGAGGGTAGTACCGACCGGGTTGATGCAGGAGCTGCGCCGCGGCGACTGACTTGGCTCTGAGCGACGAAAGTCACGGCGCGGTCCCTCGGAAGGCGATGTCCACCATGGTGGTCCAGGAGCGCCATCTCTGGCTCAACCTGGCAGAGATGAAGGACGTCGACAAGGGACGCTTTCTCGACGCCCCCATCTCCCAGGGAGGGCTGTTCGGCGACACCGTCGAGGGCTTCGCCCAGCAGTTCTCGGCGGTACAGCAGCAGACCGAGGTGATCCAGCACATCCTGCGTGATGCACCATCCACCGCTGCCCCCGGGGCCAGGCCTCAGTCTGCCCGTCGCCGTGGGTGCCCTCCTGCGTCCTCCAGAGCTGCTCCGCCCCAGGCCGAATCGACACATAGGCCGGTGCGTCGAGCCTCTCGCAGGAGAGCGGCGCCCCCCGCGTCCCAGCCAGGCCCCAAGTCATCCAGAAAATCGACGAAGCGGCCCTGACGCGGGCAACCCGGAGATTTTGGAGTTTGATCTTTCTCAGGAGACGGCGAGAACACTTTCCCCGGTGGAGGGCCGGGAGGAGAATCTTCTGTTTCGTTTTGTTTCTGTTCCGCCACCTTCTCAAAGAAAGAGCAATTTCCTTTTCCTCCGGGTTCTCAGGTCCATGGGACGACAGTGTGCGACGCCCTGCCTCCTCACTCTCGCCCATGACCCATTTTGCCAGTAGCCAAGAGAGTACGGTTCGGGGACGACATTCCTCCCCACGCACCTCTGGCCAGTCCCGTTCGGGACCCAGGGAGTTCGGTGAGGATGCCTCAGAACGCACCGCCTTCTGTGCCATCCACCCCTACTCCCTTTCGCTGCACCACCACAGGTGCGTCGATTGTGCTGTTGGAGCCGCTTGCACAGCGTCTGGAGGCATGGCTCACGCTGCCCAGCCTGTCTCGCTGGCTCACACGCACACCGACCGCCACGCCGATTCAGTTCGCCAGGCGACCTCCCAAGTTCAACGGCGTTCTCGAGGCGTCGGTGGCAGTCCGAACGCCCTGTCTTGCGCGAGGAGGTTGCTGTCCTCCTGGCAAAGGATGCAATCGAGCCGGTCCCTCCAGCCGAGATGAAGCAGGGGTTTTACAGCCCTTACTTCATCGTACCCAAGAAAGGTGGTGGCCTTCGGCCAATCCTGGATCTGCGAGTCTTGAACCGGGCTTTGCATAAGCTCCCGTTCAAGATGCTGACGCACAGGCGCATGATCAAATGCATTCAGCCCCAGGATTGGTTTGCAGCGATCGACCTGAAGGACGCTTACTTTCACGTTCGATCCTTCCGCGACACAGACCGTTTCTACGGTTTGCGTCAAGGTCGGGCATGGCAGTACAGGGTCCTCCTTCGGGCTCTCCCTGTCTCCCGTGTGTTCACGAAGGTTGTAGAGGGCGCCTACCCCTGCTACGGGAAGTGGGCGTCAGGATCCTCAACTACCTCGACGATTGGCTTATTCTAGCCCAATCCAGAGAGCAGTTGGGCGATCACAGGGACTTGGCTCGGCACCTCAGCCAGTTGGGGCTTCGGGTCAACTGGGAAAAGAGCAAGCTCTCCTGTGCAGAGAATCTCTTTTCTCGGTGTGGAGTTAGACTCGGTGAGTATGACGGCACGCCTCACGGAGGAACGTGCCCAAGCAGTTCCTTCAGAGGCAGGAATGTGGTACCACTGAAACAGTTTCAGAGGCTCCTGGGGCATATGGCATCCGCAGCTGCAGCTGCAGTCACGCGGCTCGGATTGCTTCATATGAGACCACTTCAGCACTGGCTACACTCCCGGGTCCCGAGGTGGGCATGACGTTGCGGTACACTGCGAGTAGGTATCTCCCAGCAGTGTCGCCGCTCCCTCAGCCCCTGGACAGACCTTGCCTTTCTACGGGCCGGGGTGCCCCTAGAACAAGTGTCCCGGCATACTGTTGTCACAACAGATGCCTCCAGCACAGGCTGGGGCGCTACATGCAATGGGCAGGCAGCCTCGGGGCTCTGGACAGGGCCCCGACTGCTTTGGCACATCAACTGCCTGGAGCTGTGGGCAGTGCATTTAGCCTTGCGGCAGTTCCAGCCACTGCTGTTGGGCAAGCATGTGCTAGTCCACACGGACAACACTGCGGCGGTCTCATATATCAACCGGCTGGGGGGTATATGATCACGCCGCATGTCACAGCTCGCCCGCCATCTCCTCCTCTGGAGTCACACGCAGTTCAAGTCACTGCATGCTGTTCACATCCCGGGACAGCTCAATCGTGCGGCCAACGCGCTCTCACGACAGCTCACGTTCCCCGGAGAGTGGCGACTCCATCCCGAGACGATCCGGCTAATCTGGAGTCGATTCGGGGAAGCTCAGGTAGACCTGTTTGCCTCCCCCGAGTCCTCCCACTGCCAGCTGTACTTCTCCCTGACCGAGGGCCCCCTCGGCACAGACGCACTGGCACACAGCTGGCCTCGGGCCTTACGCAAGTATGCGTTTCCCCCAGTGAGCCTACTCGCACAGACACAGCGCCCCATTGGCCCACCCGGACCTGCTTTCCCAAACTCATTTCCTTCGCGACAGCACCTCCCTGGCGCATTCCTCTGAGGAAGGACCTCCTTTCTCAGGGGCTCGGCACCATATGGCACCCGCGTCCAGATCTATGGAACCTCCATGTGTGGCTCCTGGACGGGACGCGGCAGACTTGAGTGGTCTACCACCGGCGGTGGTAGAGACCATCATTCAGGCTAGGGCTCCTTAAACAAGGCAAACCTACGCACTGAAATGGAGTCTGTTCGCGACTTGGTATTCTTCTCGCCGAGAAGACCCCCGAAGATGCACGATTGGAGTAGTGCTTTCCTGCAAGAAAGGTTGGAGCGTAGGCTGTCACCCTCCACCTTGAAAGTGTATGTAGCCGCTATTGCGGCTCACCACGATGCAGTGGACGGCCGGTCCCTGGGAAAGCATGATCTCATCGTGAGGTTCCTGAAGGGGACCAGGAGGATGAATCCCTCCAGGCCTCCCCTTGTGCCCTCTTGGGACCTCTCTATCTTCCTGGCTGGACTCCAGAGGGGCCCCTTTGAGCCGCTGGACTCAGTCGAGCTGAAGTTCCTGTCTCTTAAGACAGCTTTCCTGACCGCTCACTTCCATCAAACGGGTCGGGGACCTCCAGGCGTTTTCGTGGCGAAGAGTGCCTTGTGTTCGGGCCGGTCTACTCTCACGTTGTCTTGAGACCCCGGCCTGGATCGTGCCCAAGGTTCCCACCACGCCATTCCGCGATCAGGTGGTGAACCTGCAAGCACTGCCCTCGGAGGAGGCAGATCCAGCCTTAGCGTTGCTGTCCCGTAAGAGCATTGCGCATATCGTGACCCGCACCGGAGCATCAGAAGCTCCGAGCAGCTCTTTGTCTGCCACAGAGGGCAGCAGAAAGGGAAGGCTGTCTCCAAACAGAGGTTGGCCCACTGGATAGTGGAGGCCGTCGCCTTGGCGTACCAGTCGCAAGGCGAGCCGTGCCCCTGGGGTGAGGGCTCACTCCACCAGGAGTGTTGCCTCCTCCCATGCGTTGGTGCAGGTGCCTCTTTGGCAGACACCTGCAGAGCTGCGGGCTGGGCGACATCAACACCTTCGCAAGATTCTACAATCTTGGCGTTGAGCCAGTTTCTTCCGTGTATTGGGTAAGTAATGGGCGAGAAGAACTGGCCGGTGTCACGCTTGCTGCGCCATTCCCCCTCACCCAGGGATACGAGCGCCTTTTTCTCCCCCAGTTCAGTTCAGGTAAGGTTTCCCTCATGTTAAACCCGTGTCTTCCCTGTGACATAGCTTCTGTCAGGTTCTGCTGGCAGCCCTCCTCCCTACTCCTAGGTAGGATCTGCCCCAGAGTCCAGTCGTATGTAGAACTGCCCCAAGCCTGGGCCAGTCCATATCAGTGTCTCCACATGTTACCTCCCTTCGGGCAGGATGTGGCCTCCGTAGCGCCCTTCTATGGAAGGCTCGCTTCCCTGCAGTTTCGACAAGCTGTAACAACAAATAGGAAAGACCTGAAGCTGTCTTTCACTGAAGGTCGAAATCCCTTCTGATTCCGTGGGGAAAGGAACAGCGGCTTGGCTATCTCCAGCAGCGATGTACTCAGTGGTCCCGTTGGGCACCAAGGTTAGCGAATTTGCACTGGAGCGGTAGGAAGGTTGCAACCTCTTGCATGGCATTTGTCTGTCACGCACTCGCTTGTCAACATCTGCATGCCACAAGGTTGTGACGGGGTTCAGCTTGTGGCGCTTTCCATAGGACCCCTATGTCGTCACGACATAACTCGTAGTGACCGACAGATAGGGAACGCGTCAGGTTACGTGACGTAACCCCGTTCCCCTGATGGAGGGAACGGAGGCGTTATGTCCCCATGCCACAATCTTGAACCATCGCTGGTTGCCAGGGACTGCGTCGGCTCCTCAGCGTAAAACCTAATGAGTGGATGCACCTGTCGCCTTTTATACCCGTATGCACGGGAGTGGCTCAGGTATGCAAAATCCACTAGCCAATTTCATTCTCTTAGTCAGAGATGTTCGGGGCTTCCAGGTAAATCCCCTATGTCGTCACGACATAACGTCTCCGTTCCCTCCATCAAGGAACGGGGGTTACGTACGTAACCTAGACGTTTATACTTAATCTGCAAGCTGATAAATAAGCGTTCCATTGATGTATGGTTTGTTACGACAGGACAATATTTGGCTGAGATACAACTATTTGGAATCTGGGGGTGCCAAAAAATCTAAATCGCTTTTAAAGTTGCCCAAATAAAGTACTTGGCAATGTATATTACTAATCAAAAATGAAGTTTTGATATTTACGGTACAAAATGTATCCATGGAATATGATATTCACTTAATATCCTAATGATGTTTGGCATAAAAGATAAATCGATCATTTTGACCCATACGATCTATTGTTGGCAATTGCTACAAACATACCCCAGCGACTTAAGACTGCTTTTGTGGTCCAGGGTCTCACATATTTTCTGCCTTATTCTGTGATAAAAATGGATAAAAATAAAAGTGTTTGTAGTATATATATATATATATACTGATTGTACAATCATAACCATTTGATGTTATTATTGTCCAGCGGTATATTTTATTTATTAGCCAATTAAAAGTAAGAGATAATAATATTTTGTCAATTATACATGCAAAAATACTATATGTATTATTATGTTTACATTTACAAATGATTGCTACTCCTCTGCCCTGTAACATAACTGAATATAAAACTTAAGCTATATGACGTGTTATCTTTATTTGGGCATCAAATATTTTGTGGCTCCACGTGAATTTTATTCGGTAGGAAAGGGGCCAAAATGGCTCTTTTGACGTTGAAGGTTGCAGACCCCTGGTCTAAGTTAAGACGGCCTGGGAAAGGTCTGTGCAGAACTATGTCATTCTGACAGGAATCTCAGAACAGCCTGATTTGAGAGGGGATTTTTTTTTTTAAGATTTGTATCATTATAGGATGGATGTGTACACACATTAATGTTCAAACAACTTGTTGGGAAAGGGAATTTTGTATCCAATGACCCCTTTAAGTGTACTCTCTTTATGTACATGCAGCATTTTACAGTGCCCTTCACTAATATTGGCACCCTAAGTAAATATGAGCAAAGGCGGCTGTGAAAATAAATCTGCATTGTTTATCCTTTTGATCTTTAAAAAAAATCACAAAATTCTAACCTATCATTGAAGTAAAACAATTGAAAGTGAGAGAATCTCATTGTGAAATAAATGCTTTCTCTAATTCATGTTGACCACAATTATTGGCACCCAATTATTTCAACATCCTTTTCCCAAGATAACCGCTCTAAGTTTTCTCCTACAATACCCGAAGAGTTTGGAGAATACCTGATAAGAGATCAGCGAACATTCCTTCATACAGAATCTCTCCATATCCTTCAGATTCACAGCTCCATGTTGGTGCTTCTCATTTTCTATAGGTTCAGGTCAGAGGACTGGTACGGCCATGGCAGAAGCTTAATTTTGTGCTCAGTGACCCATTTTTGTGTTGATTTTGATATTTGTTTTGGATTATTGTCCTGATGAAAGATCCAACCACGGCCCATTATACGATTTCTAACAGAGGCAGTCAGGTTTAGATTTTTTTTTATCTGTTGGTATTTGATAGAATCCATGATGCCATGTATCTGAACAAGGCATCCTGGACCTCCGGCAGAAAAACAGGCCTACAATATTAAAGATCTAGCAGTACATTTAATCGAGGACATGGGGTAATTTTTATACCTGTTTGTAAACCCATCTGCTGGGTTTGCTGCCAAATAGCTCTTTTTTTTGTTTCATTTTACCATAGAAGCCAGTGCCATTTTGAAGTTCCAGTCGTGTCTGACAACAGAATATGCTAGAGTTTTTTTTTTTTTTTTGATGAGCAAGGATATTTATTCTTGAAACCCTCCCGAACAACATATGGTGATGTAGGGAATGTTAGATTTTTTTTTTTTAGGCTTTATGACCCCAAGACTCAACTAATCTCTGCAATTCTCCTGCTGTGATCCTTGGAGAGTCTTTGTCCACTCAAACTCTCCTCCTCACCGTGTATTTGCATGATATAAACACACATCCTCTTCCAGGCAGATTTGTAACATCTATAGTTGACTGGGACCTCTTAATTATTGCCCTGCTGGTGTAAATTAGGATTTTCACATTTTATGGAAGACCGTTTCATGAACCTGGGAGAGGAGGTAATTCTGACTTTGCTATGACAATCTGGCGCTTCTGAATTAGCGACTGTATGTTTTGTTATTAGTTTAAGTATTTGCTATTGACTGCTCAAATGCATAGTTTTGCATGTCGTGTGTGTGCTTGCGTGTGTGAGAGAGGGAGACACAGTAACATAACTGTGGCTTGTTTACTAGTTGGCTTGTTTACTAGTTTCATCACTGTGTCTATCACGCAACTCTGTTCCCCTCTCGGGCTTGAACTGATGGTAAAACTAAGGACATTATTAACTGTCTTTAAATTGTATTTGTAAGCTAAAGCTCCTGATTATGGAAAGGGGCGTTACATTTCCGACTGGTGCTTGTGTGGTGTTCAGCCAATCACAATGTAATGTGCCAGTTGGCCAATCAGAGCAGACTGTGCTTTGTCGGAAGGAGGGACAAAAGCGTTTGAGAGAGGCGGGGTATAAAGGACCTACAGTATTTAAAAAATAATGTGTTTTTTGAACATTAAAGTATGCCAACATATTCTGTTACACCAAATACACAAAATAATTATATTTAAAAAAGCACCATATGACCACTTTCTGTTTTGTGAAGCTCAAAAATATTTTTCTGCACATCAGAACTATATTATTTTTTTTACTCCTTTTGATGGATGATTAAGGGTATTTGGCCTTTGTTATCCTCATATTTATAGTCCTGTGGAACAGGAAGTCATGGCTGGACAAGATCATGCTCCTAGTCACCCTGGTGTGCTAAAAAATGTAAATATCAATTTTAATTTCAATTTCATACTTTAGAGATATTTTACTCAACATATTTTATTGGGGTGCCAATAATTATGGCCAACATGCATTGGAGACAAACAATTATTTCATCATGAGATTTTCTCCCGACTTTCAATAGTTTTACTTCAATGATAGGTTTGATGTTTTTGAATGAAATATCAAAATTATAAGCAATGCAGATTTATTTTCACAGCCGCCTTTGCTCATATTTACCAAGGTTGCCAATCATAGTGGAGGGCGCTGTATTTAGGTAATATTTTATTAACTTTGTATAAACTTTATATACTAGATTTGAAGTATAATACAAAAGTTAAATCGATACAATTAAGCACACTTCTTTTTCACAAGGGTAGTCATTAATGCATGTTATAAAATGTATTATTGTGAGATTTGCTAATACACACTATCATGTTACTAGTACAAAGTGACTTCTGACGTCTAATTATGAACTGTGCTTATTATAAAAGCTCTTTACTTTCAGACTAGACTTTACTATCGTGCCAAAGGCATTTAAAACCCTGGAGAAATATTACAGATTAGCCACTTAAGTGTTTTTGTTGAAATCAAGGCAAGTACTCGCTAACTGTGACGAGAGTGCACATCTTGGCTCTTTTTAACAGCTTCTTAACCTATAACGTAATTAACTCTGGACACTCCCAGCAACAGCAGACAATGTCCCTTATAACACATGTCCTTTAACATCTACACTACAAGGAACATCTCAAAGCAGATGCTTCAAAAGATGAGACGCAGGTATTGCCAAGGGACTTGTTAGCAGAGAAGAGCTGGAAACTTCGCAGAGTACATGTTTTCACTCACTGCTTGAAAAACGAAAACATAAAAAGGAAACATCTGCATGTTGGATAATATTGGTATGTATACACATTGCTCTGTTTGTTTAAACAGCCCAACCAGTTCAACATAGCAACACTGACTCAACAAATGGTGTGACCAATGGGGCAGGGCCATCTGTTTACTCAATCAATGGCACACAAGAAGAGTGTTTCGGAAATCTGTTTGACATAATTTTTTTTTTTCATTTTTGTCAGGTTATGCTTGGGGTATGTCACAGAAATCACATTTATTTTTTATAAATAAATAATAATAATAATAATAACATAGTCATAATCAGAGTATGTGAGCAGAGTGGACCGTCAATCATTTCTCCTCCGCCCTCCGAGTATTTAATCATCACCCCTCTCCAGCTTCGCTCCGGGTTCACCATTTCCCTGTATGATTGTGTATGTGACAAATAATAAAGAACCTTGAACCTTCCCGCTCCCACTCCACTCCTCGCTCACTGATATCAGAAACACTGCTCCGCCTCTGAAGCATTTCAGTATATTTGAAATATCACAGTTCTGTTTATAACGTATATTAAACAATTAAATAAATAAAATAGCAGGACAGATTCAACGTGGCTTATTGGAACGCTAGTGTGCAAAAATTTGTCCTACTACATGACAAGCTAATAACATGGTTGTCAGCATTAAAAGGTATAATTGCTACTTTTTGTGGTGCACATTTAGTTTGTGATGAAAATAACTAAGTTTTCATCAGTTATTTTAGGTCAATGCATTTCTTACAGAATTCTGCTCATCCGTAATCGGATACAGATGAAGTAGCACTGTAAGATTACATTCTTCCGAATGCATTATTGAGAGAGTGATTGCGTGTGAATAAGTGTTGTAGTACTTGTTTAACTGAAAATATCCAGTATCTAGAAGAAACAAAGCAATTCCTTGAGAACTAACTTCCCGCTCATTTCCATGTCCCGCTCAGGAATTCTTGCTAAATATGCAGTTATATTATGGGCTGTCGGCATGAATTGTACTCTTAATGGAGCGGTGGTGAAATGTTCTTGGAGCGAGTGAAAATAACGACGCTCTGACGTTTAAAAAATCTGCTTCTCGCGCCATTCAATATCACAACGCTCCGCTCACATACTTTGTTTTTGATGCAGTTTCATCAAATGGCTGAGGCCTGAGTGTGTCCTAATATTCAGAACGTAAGTCAGATTTCTGTAAAGTCTCTAGTGCCTGTACCCTTCATTAATGTTCACTCTGAAAGCCCCTTCAATGAGAGAAATTGTGTGATATTTTAATGTTAGTTTGATCAGTGACCGCGTTTATGGCAACCGTTTCTGTTGCTTGACTGTGTGTTATTATGCAGACACCAAAAGTGTCCCATGTAGCCGGAAAGCCAGCTGCTTTCAATGAGAAACCTTTGGTGTAAACAGACTGTAGTTACTTTTGCGTAGAACATTTATTTGCCTGTTACATGGCTAATATTGTTAAGAAGTGGTTAGGTTTAGGAGTAGGGATGAGCTTAAGGGCCATTAAAAATATTTATACTGTAAATACAAATATATTTCTTACCAAAAAATGTCTAGATAATTTAAGAAACTTTATGAAAATAAAAATACTGATGTAAAATATTATTAAAACCAATGGGCTTACCGGGTATGTCAGTAAACTTTTGGTGCAAATCTGGCTATCTGCATACAATTTGATGCCACTGCTTAAATCAAATTTAAACAACGTTTTTCTGAGCCTTTTTGGCAAGGACATTTACATTTACATTTTACATTTAGCAGACACTTTTATCCAAAGCGACTTACATTGCATTCAAGTTACAGTTTTTACATTTTTATCAACTCTTGCTTTCCCTGGGAATCGAACCCATGATCTTGGCGTTGCTAGTGCCATGCTCTACCAGTTGAGCTACAGGAAAGGCATAAAGGTTACCAAGGTTACCCTTAGACTTCAGGTGAAAAATAGACTTTTATTTGTGATGCTTACCTGTGTGAAACTTGCTGTCATTATGTAAGGATGCTGTTTTTGTATGTTATGATAATTCTATCATTGTTTTATTTTTTTGTTGTTAAAGTTAATTGTGCACCATATGTATTATTCCGTTTGCTATGTCATTCTGGGTGGTTGTTAAGAGGTTTTTTAATGGCCACAAACATCCCACCAGCAAGTCTCTTTGATATTCTATTCCCTAGGTATGGGTTGGTCCCTTAGCCTTAGCAAACACCACTAATGACACATTTCTGTTTGCCCTTTGATGCTTTATCGAGTGAATTCCGAGCAAATATCGGAAGGTACCATGAAGGTTAATAGTCCCAGTTGCACAGGCCACAGGAACAATTGGTTGTCGCTCACCTGGCAATGACGAAGAGTACACAGCTGACTCCCATGTAGGCCAACAGGATGTAGACCCATATATCAGGGGTCATGGGGTTCATGAAAGAGAAGAAGCCAGAGTTGGTGCTGTTGGGTCTGCGGTACAGGATACTGATGCCAGTGTTTAAGAAAGGTTTGGAGAAGTCGATAGCTTTCTCTCGCATAAAGGTGATTGTGAGAGGAGCCACAGCAAGGTCAGCCCTCTAGAGAACAGGAAACAAAAATTAGGATCAAATAAGTGTTCAGAAACATTGAACAGAGACAATCTAGTCAATAATATTCTTCATGAATATCACAAAAAATACACATGAAACCAAACTGGCAAAACCGTTAAGTTGCCTAATGCAACAGATTTTCAAATTAAACAATATATGTAACTATAAAGAAATGTTAGGAAGGTCCTGACTATCCATCAGAAATTAATTATTTTAAATGAATTGTTTCATCAACCCATGCTCAATGAAAAAATTGCCTGTGGTGAGATTTCTGTCAAACGGCATTGCTCTCTGCATGAAATGTCCAGTCAGTGGAGCTGTAAGTAAATTGTGTTATCAAAAAAAGGATTAAATGAATGAATCTTGTAATGTTGTATTTGTTTGGCTGTAAGTATCACAGCAGTAATTCCATGATTAATATGTGATTTCAAGATTTGTATTTGTCATATACACAATTATAAAGAATAATGTAAGAAATATGTGGCTGCAATCTAGATTAAAGCTTTATTGAGGGGGTAGGAAACGTTGGTCCTGGAGTGCCGCTGTCCTGCAGAGTTTAGCTCCAGCCCTAATCAAACACACCTGAACAAGCGAATCAAGGTCTTTAGAATTACTGGGGCTACAGGCAGGTGAGTTTTTTTTCAGGGTTGGAGTTAAACTCTGCAGGACATCGGCACTCCAGGGCCGACGTTGCCAACCCCTTCTCTATTGCATTTAAAAATAATAGTTAATAGGGAATTTTAAAAGAAAAGAGAAAAAATGATTGGGGTGAATCAATAAATTACTGTATAAATAATTTGCTGTCATTGTGTGAATAACACGTAATCATGTAATCAATAAAAAAGTAACTGTAATCTAATTATGAACATTTTAAAACTTAATATAATCTAATAACAAATACTAATTTATTTTATTTATTGTAATCTGATTACGCAATCGAGATTACATGTAATCAGTTTCTACCCATTGGTGAGTACCATCTACAGTGCCGTGAAAAGGTGTTTGCCCCCTTCCTGTATTTTTAAAATATTCAGTTTATCAAACACATTTTAATATCACACAAAGGTAACCCGAGTAAATAAAAAATCTAGCTTTGAAATTATGATTAATTTTTGTGCATTAATGGACTGTTTAAGGTCTCAATTGAATTTAAGTCAGGACTTTGACTTGGCCACTCCAAAACCTTTTTCTTGAACCATTCAGAGGCTATTTTCAGCCTCAGATGTCACGCCCACGGACCGTTGGCTAAACGTCTGATGCATATGATACACTTATCTAGGAACACTTCAGTAGTGTCGAAGTTGTCATCGGATTGGTTGAATTATACAGGATTTCTGGGAGACGTGTGTGTCGCGTTCTTTAACATTCTGCCTGGAAACAAAGATGCCTTGGCGCCAAAACCCTCATGAAAGAAGAAAGCTGTTGTGTTTACAAATGTGACAGCGAATGCTTATCAGGATCAACTAAACTCTGGATTTTCAAAAGTATGTAAAATATTTAAAGTTTGCGGCATATAATCTTTAAAATACATCCGAGAGTTTCACACACTGGTCTGTTATTGTGGCGACATTTCCATGTCCCGAAACGTGACGCTGAACGAAACAAACTGTGATTGGTTGTTTGACATCTCATCTCAAACGGCCTCATTGTTTAATGAACGTGGCCATCTATTCTAGACCTTCAGCTGTCAGTTTGAAGGTCTGGCTACGCGAGACTATTCAGAGGTGGACTTGCTGGTTTGTTTGGGTTCATTGTCCTGCTGCATAACCTAAGTGCGCTTGAGGTAACAAACTGACGGATGGACATTCTCCTTCAGGATTTTCTGATAGAGTGCAGAATTCATGGTTCCATCAATTATGGAAAATCGTCCAGGTCCTGAAGCTGCAAAGCAGCCCCAGACCATCACACTACCACCACCATGTTTGACTATTAATATGATGTTATTTTATGAAATCCTGTGTTGATTTTATGCTAGATGTAACGGGACACACACCTTCCAAAAAGTAGAACTTTTGACTTATCAGTCCACAGAATATTTACCCAAAAGTCTTGGGTATGATCAATATATTTTTTGGCAAATGTGGGACAAGCCTTTGTGTTCTTGTTGGTCAGCAGTGGCTTTTGCCTTGGAACTCTCCCATGGATGCCATTTATTCCCAGTTTAATTCGTATTGTTGAATCGTGAACACTGATCTAAATTGAGGCAAGTGAGGCCTGCAGTTCCCTATCTGTCGGTCACCCCGAGTTATGTCGTGATGACATAGGGGATTTACTTGGAAGACCCAATCATCTCTGACTTTAAGAGAAAACGCCAATGAATATTGGCCTTGTGAATTTGCATGCCTGAGCCACTTCCCGTGCATATGGGTATAAAAGGGCAACAGGTGCATCCACTCATCAGATTTTTGCTTCGAAGCAAAGTTTACGAAGCCGAGTGGATGAATGTGTTGATCTCCACAAATCTATTCATCATCTGTCTGGAATCTGTTCTGGTTGGAGTTACGGTGTGAACAGTGGTGTCCTTGTCTGCAGCGATTTCCCCTGGGCACTTCAACTAAAAGAGTAGATTTCCGAAAAGAGAAAATCACGGTCAGTTCGTGTCTTTTTAAAGATGCTGTTCCGGTCCGTATACTCTTGGTTGCGGTCGTTTCCTGTCCTTTGTTGTCAGCCATAATCCTTGTCTTCAGTGTCTGGGAATCCAGCGTGCTGAAGCTGCGGTCGTGGATGGTTTATGCGCTCGTTCTTAGTGTGTAAACATAGCAGCTCTGCGATCGCGCCTCTCTCTCTCCTCACGGGAATGAGAGAGGCTCCCTCTGTCACTACCCGCGCTGGCTTCTCTGCCACAAGCAAAGAACCATCGACTAGTGGTCTGGGCAATCTGAGGATTACAGTGAGAGCTTTCTGCTGGGCCAGTCCCCACAGACGTTTCACTCCTCCAGCAGCAGCTGTTCTGTGCGGATCCAAAAGATTCTGCTGTGCCATCTCATTGCATGCCCAGGGTTTCATTCGGCGCGCCAATAGATGATCAGATGTTGATCGCTGCATCGGTGGATGGGCAATCGTCCTCTGAAAATGAAGATTCGGCGGGACTGCCCCCTTGGGTTTCACGGCCGCTGCCGAATCGGACCCAGAGCTGACTGCCGTGCTTTCCCGGGCCGCCAGAGCATCGGAATGTAGGCATGCACACCTCCCGGTCCCGAGACCTCGCGACGGGATGATTGGCTCCTCGGCACGGGCCGTGGCTCCCGACCACGCCCTGCCCTGGTTCCTTTCTTCCCAGAAGTGCACGAGGAGCTGATGAAGTCATGGACGGCCCCTTTTTATGGCCAGGAGCAGCTCGGCTGCCTCCCCCATCCTCGCTACCCTCGATGGTGGGGCACTACGGGTGATGTTGACATTACCCAGGTGGAGAGTGTGGTTGCGGTACACCGTTGAATGACAAGGCTCCTGAAATAATCAGGTCTTCACTTTAAGTTTTCATTTAGTGATTAGTGAATTTTTTGCTAGGAAAAGAGCAGGAGAAATAAAATGCAAGTGTCTCAGAGCCGGCAAAAGCTATGAAAAAAAAAAGTGACACTTTTATCTCAGAGTATTACACAGCCTACAGAAGTGACATGCATAATTGTTGTCACCACTAGAATTACCAACTGTACCCAAAGCACAATAAACTCATTTAACCTCTTCCAAGGCACATGTTTACAAAATAGAGATTTCTGGGAATCCATACTCTGGTTTCAAGAGATCAAGTCAATCATTTCAGATCCAAAAGCATCCAAAATGTTCTGGTGTTGCTAGAGGGGTACAGTGAGAAGTGCTTGGTACCCACAGTGACATTCAGTGGTAGTAAAGCTTTTATATAGGGACGAATGAGTGCTGAAGGTGTGAGGGAGTTGTGCTTTATCAAATTTTTTCAGCATGACAATTCATTCATTCGCGCAGAAAGTGCACCAGGAAATTCCTAATATGGACAAATGTCCAGCTATCACTGTATGAAATCATCTGTTTTCACAGAGAAAACGGACGAGTTTGGCATTGCGATTGAGACAATATAATGGTTTATTTGTTTTTCAAGTCATCTCCAGGTTATAAATAAAGTATATGAACAATGCAGTGCTAAGTGACATAGCATTCATTATGTGATAAAGTGTTTGTAGTATATGAACAAATCTTTATTATTGGTTATTGTCCAGCAGTGTATCTGATTTCTAAGCCAATTAAAAGCTAGAGAGAGAATACCAGTCAAAAGTTTTTGAACATTAAGATTAAGTCTCTTTTGCTCAAAGCCTGCATTTATTTGATCCAAAGTAGGCCTACAGCAAACAGTAAAATTTTGAAATTTTTCATTTAAAATAATTGTTTTCTATTTGAATATATTTTAAAAGGTAATTTATTGTGATTTTAAAGCTGTATTTTTAGCATCATTCTATAATTAATTTATTTTCCTAAATAAACAAATAAAATAAGTATACTGACTCTTTTGAATGGTGTAGTGTACAATGTTACAGAAGCTTTTTATTTCAGATACATGCTGATCTTTCTATTCATCAAAGAATCCTGAAAAAATGTACTCAACTATTTTAAATATTACTATGTACCCTCACTGGGCCGTATCTCCGAGTTTCTCTTTGATCGCATAAGGACCAGCGAATTTAGCTTGGAGCGATGAACCTGGCGTTGGAATTAAAACAAGAACTTTATCTCCAGCCTGAAATGATCGGGTGACAGTTTTTTTATCGTAGTGAGCTTTCATTTGGCTTTGTACAGAACTGAGTGATTTTTTTGCTAATTTCCACACTGAATGCAAGCGTTCACGAAATACACTAACATAATCTAACACACTGGTGGTTGGTGACATACGACTGGATGACAGAATTTGTTCCTGCAGAATTTTCAACGGACCACGAACAGTATGTCCAAAAACCAACTCAGAAGAACTGAATCCAAGAGAAGCTTGAGTAGTATTCCGAACTGCAAACAACAAGAGTGGGATGTGCTCATCCCATTCCTTCTCATGTTCCACGCAAAAGGTTCTGAGCATTGACTTTAACGTTTGATGGAATCGTTCGATAGCGCCTTGCGATTGAGGGTGGTACGCACTGGATACGTGATGTTTGATAGCTAACTGTTTCATTACTTTTGCGAACACATTAGACATAAAATTAGTACCTTGGTCAGATTGAATGTGTTTCGGCATTCCAAACGTAGTGCAAAACTTAACCACTGCTTTGACAATTGTGTGAGCTTTGATAGAACGCAACGGTATTGCTTCAGGAAGTGTATAGATGATGGTTTCATCAGGAAGTGTATAGATGATGTAGTTCCGACCAAAACAATCCGTATCTACCCCAACCAAAAACCGTGGATTAACAGCGATGTTCGATCAGCCTTGTCAGCGCGGACATCTGCCTTTAAATCCGGAAACACTGATGATCGGAAACAAGCCAGTTACGATCTCAGGAGATCCATCAAAGCAGCCAAACGAACATATAAAAACAAAGTTGAAGAACACTTCAACAACAATAACCCAAGAAGCATGTGGCAGGGCATCAACAACATCACAGGCTTTAAAGGAAATAAACCAGCTACTGTGAACATTGCCTCCTCTCTACCGGACGAGCTCAACACCTTTTATGCTCGGTTCGAGGCTGACACCACCGCACACACAGAGAGTGCTGCCGCGGCTGCCGCAGAAGGGGTCAGTCCACTCACGCTTTCTGTCGCGGACGTAACCCGATCCTTTAAACGGGTGAACATCCGTAAAGCCGTAGGCCCAGATGGTATACCAGGCCGTGTGCTCAAAGCATGCGCTTTCCAGCTAGCTGGGGTTTTTACAGACATTTTCAATATGTCCCTCTCTCTGTCTGTGGTTCCCTCGTGCTTCAAAAAATCCATCATTGTACCCATACCGAAGAAAAAAAATCACATGCTTGAATGACTGGAGGCCCGTTGCTCTGACCCCATCTTCAGCAAGTGTTTTGAGAAGCTTGTCAGAGACTACATCTGCTCTGTGCTGCCTGCTTCACTGGACCCACTACAATTTGCATACCGCAGTAACCGTTCCACAGACGATGCTATTGCCTTCACCCTGCACACTGCTCTCTCCCACTTGGAAAATAAGAACACCTATGTGAGGATGCTGTTCGTGGATTATAGTTCGGCATTTAACACCATAGTGCCTGCCACACTGGTTGCGAAGCTCCAGACTCTAGGACTGAACAGATCTCTGTGCAGCTGGATCCTGGACTTCCTGACAGGCAGAAGTCAGGTGGTCAGAATGGGCAACAACACCTCATCTCCCTGATCCTCAACACTGGTGCACCGCAGGGTTGCGTCCTCAGCCCACTCCTGTACTCCCTGTACACACGACTGTACAGCAACACACAGCTCGAATGTCATCCAAATTTGCTGATGACACAACGGTGATAGGCCTGATCACCGACAACGATGAGACGGCCTACAGAGAGGAGGTGAGTACCCTGACTAAATGGTGTCAGGAGAACCACCTCTCTCAACATCGACAAGACCAAGGAGCTGGTGGTGGATTACAGGAGACAGAGCAGAGAACACACACCCATCACCATCGACAAGACACCTGTGGAGCGGGTGACCAGCTTTAAGTTCCTCGGCGTTCACATCACCGAGGATCTCACATGGTCTGCTCACACAGATGCAGTGCTGAAGAAGGCACATCAGCGTCTCTTCTTCCTGAGACGGCTGAGGAAGTTTGGAACGAGCCCCAGAATCCTCAGGTCCTTCTACACCTGCACTGTGGAGAGCATCCTGACCGGCTGTATCACCGCCTGGTTTGGAAACAGCACCGCTGGCAACCGCAGGGCTCTGCAAAGGGTCGTGCGAACTGCCCGCCACATTGTTGGAGGTGAGCTTCCCTCCCTCCAGGATATCTACACCAGGCGGTGTACAAGGAAAGCCGGAGGATTATCAAAGACTCCAGCCACCCGTCCCACAGACTGCTCTCTCTGTTGCCCTCAGGGCGGCGTTTCCGCAACATCCGATCCGACTAGCCGACTGAGGGACAGCTTTTCCCTCAGGCTATCAGGCTAATGAACAGTCAGAAATTACCCACCCTACAACACACTCCCACTCACACAACATGCCATGCACTGCACTTTAACACAGTTCAACTGGACTACACGCACACACTGCACTAACACAACCTATCTGCTATCACTGGACACCATACAATGCACATCCACGACACTGCATATGAATAATCTGTTGCACCTTTGCACATCTATCTGCTGCTCAACCAATCTGCTGTTAATTTATAATCTGTTGCACCTTCACATTATTATTATAGACTACATTATGTATAGATAGTGTACATAATGTAGATGTGCCCATATGGTGTATAATGTGTCGCTGATAATTGAGTGTGTCTTTATAGTACACTATGTGTACTGAGTATATGTATGTGTATTTTGCACATTGTCGTCTGTAAATATGTACTGTCCATATGTAAATTGTTGTTGTTTTTTGCACTGTCTGGAGCACTGTAAATGCTCCAGTGCAGCTTTTTTGCACTGTCTGTCCATATGTAAATTGTTTGTTGTTTTTGCACTGTCTGTCCATATGTAAATTGTTTGTTGTTTTTTGCACTGTCTGTCCATATGTAAATTGTTGTTGTTGTTTTTTTGCACTGTCTGTCCATATGTAAATTGTTGTTGTTGTTTTTTGCACTGTCTGTCCATATGTAAATTGTTGTTGTTGTTTTTTTGCACTGTCTGTCCATATGTAAATTGTTTGTTGTTTTTTTGCACTGTCTGTCCATATGTAAATTGTTTGTTGTTTTTTTGCACTGTCTGTCCATATGTAAATTGTTGTTGTTGTTTTTTTGCACTGTCTGGAGCACGCTCATAAGAATTTCACTCACCAAGGCACTTGTGCTGTGGTGATGTGACAATAAAAGTGATTTGATTTGATTTAGGAAATCTGGTAGAGGCACACATTAACGTCAAAAGATAAGAGTTTCCAGACTTCGTTTTAGGTAATGGCCCCACACAGTCAATCAGGATTCGTTCAAATGGTTCTCCTAATACAGGTATAGGCTTCAACGGAGCGGGAGGAGGTATTTGATTTGGCTTACCGGCAATTTGGCATGCATGACACGATTTACAAAATTTAGCTACATCCGACTTCATGGAAGGCCAAAAGAAATGTTTCAACAACTGATCATAAGTTTTACGAATACCCAGATGACCGGAAAGTTCGTGATCATGCGCTACACTCAGCACTTGCAGTCTGTAAGGCTTCGGAACGATGACTTGGAAAACAGTGCTCCAGTCACTCTTTGCATGACGTGGAGACCACTTACGCATCAAAACATCCCCCTCGAAGTAGTATGCCACTGGATGCTCAGACAAATCAGGCAGCTTGACGGCAGCTTTTATGCAATGACTTAAAGTTAAATCAGTACGCTGAGCTTCAACCAACATTGGTTTCCCAATGGGTAAATCGACATTCGGAAGTGCGCACACTTCTACGTCAACTGTGTCCTCACCTTTCTTTACCCTATTAAAATTGTCAGTACACAGAAAAGAATCCGAGAGGTCTACAGTATCTCTAAATTTATCTGCTTGAGATAGGGTAACAACACATGTGCCAAACACATCAGGAAATTCCTCGCACAACACATCAACATAAGTTGCAACAGGGGTTTCTGTTACCTCGGGCAAACAAAAAACTGTCACCAGCCAAATCATTCCCAAGAATGAGCGACACATCTTTAACTGGTAATTGTGCCCGAAGTGCCAGTTTAACATTTCCTGAAATAATTCCCGAACGCAGAAACACTTGATGCAAAGGAGCTTTAATTACTGTGAGATCAATCCCTTGAACCAACACACTGGAACCACAGCTAGACTGTTCAGTAAATGGCAACGCACCTTGCAAGATAAACGACTGGGTGGCGCCAGTATCACGGAGGATGCGAATGCGCTTCATCTCAGAACTATCTTCAGTCAGTGAAACAATACCATCATAAATGAATGGTTCAAAAATTGACTCACTCGACGAACTTACAGATTCGTTTTGCTCGAGTGACAAAACTGATCTCTCAATCAACGCGACACTTTTCGAAAACTTTTCCTTTCTACCCGCTTTGCGCTTCAAAGTGGGACAATTTGCAATGAGGTGCCCAACCTCATGACAATAAAAGCACTCACGGCTTTCCTTACTGTCTACACTTACTACTTTCTTATATACTACAGCAGTATCTTTAGAAGTACCCACCCGACTAGAAATATTATGCTTTGCAGGTGAAAATACCACTCTGTGCGTAAGTACAAATTCATCAGAAAAAACTGCGGCTTCAGAAAGAGAAGACACTTTCTGCTCATTTAAATAGACAACTATTTTCTCCGACAGACAATTCTTAAATTCCTCCAACAGTATTAACTCCTTCAGTTGCTCCAACGTGTCTACCTTGTTTGCAGCACACCATCTATTAAACAAATTTGCTTTGTCTCTAGCGAATTCAGTGAACGTTTGGCTAGGGGTTTTCACAAGATTTCGAAACTTTTGTCGGTACGCTTCGGGGACTAGTTCATATGCTCGCAATACAGCATTTTTCATCACGCCATAATCCAAGCTTTGTTCAAGCGTTAATGCGGAGCAGACTTCTTGGGCTTTACCTACAAGTTTGCATTGCAGCAACAGTGGCCAAACATTCTGCGGCCAATTTAACGTAGCAGCAATCCGCTCAAACACCGTAAAATAAGTATCCACCTCGCTCTCTCGAAACGGCGGTACGAGTGAAATTTGTCGACTAACATCAAACACATGTTGACTTACTTGGTTTCGTCGAGGTGCAGGAATAGGACTTGGAGTGGAAGCATTGATGGGTAACGGCGCTGGCATGCTCACGCCGAGCGCATCAGCAGCTGTGGGTCGACCAGGTGACTTATTTCTGAGCTCGAGCTCCAACTCCTTGAGCTTGATTGCTCGATGGGATTCGATTTCAACTGTGCGTGCGTGCAACAGCTGACTCTGGTACCGCTGCTTACTTAGCTCTAGATCAAGCTCTTTGAGTCTGATTGCCAACCGAGGATCAGTTGAAGGAGGGAGATCGACAGGATCCATGCCGGCCATCTCCTTGGGTTCGGGATACTCCGCCCCCTTACCCACGGAAACTGGCCACTGATCTGCAACACCTGCTTCACTCTCCTCCGACAAGACGCCATGCTCCACCAAATGCTTATAAATCACCTCCTTGATTTCTTGCTTCACTGCACCACGAGGAACTTTAATTTGATAAAAATCAGCAATCAAAAATAAATCATCCTTACGGCAAATGTCTAATTGTCCAACAGAAGGTTGAGTTGCAAAATTGTCCAACTCGAATTTCTTAGACATTCCGAATTCCCTCCCCCTTATATTGAAAACCACTAGCCAGACAAAAATATACAAAGCAAATGTCATTACCCAACGCTATAACAAACACGAGCTCCCCAATTTTCTATATATTTTTCCTTCTTTATGACGAGTTCACTGAAAAGATGAGGTATCGCTTTTTTTATCCCGGACGAGCCCCCAATTTCTGTTACGACCGCTAGGGATCAATCGCAACAGATAGGATGAAGAGAGTCTCGATACCAGAAAGAATTAGAATTAACAAGCTTTTATTACAGATAAGGTAAGGGATTAACATCAGGGGAAGACAAGGCCAAAACAACAAACAAAAGTGACTCTTTATTATGCCTCTATATTTCCTAAATCGAAATTAAAGAAAATGAAATACGATCACAACTTACCTAACTCCCTTTTCCAAAAACAATATAAAAAGATAATTCCGAAAATAAAATGGCGTCTATCCCCCTACGTCCCATGTCATAATAAATTAACGTCTATTTACATAAGCTATATACAATTTGTCAGTTAACATTGCACAATCAGAATTGATAGTTGTAGTGAGTAAAGCGCGGACTAAATACAAGCAACTCTGTCAACAGGAAAGATGAAATTGACAGAGCAGAATACAGTCAGAAGAACGCACAAACGAACGGCACGAAATGAGCGACGAGAAGTACAAACGAACTGCACGAAATGAGCGACGAGAAGTACAATGGCACAGAAGGCCTCGATCCACGTTTAGGGCAGCCCTTTATCCGAGTCAGGCAAGGATGAGAACCAATCACCACCTCCATCAGATCAACTCCAAGCACCACCTTCCTGGAAACAAATGTAATCCTAGAGAGAGAGAGCGAGAGAGAGCGAGAGAGAGAGAACACCAGAAGGCAGCATAGAAACAACAGACAGATGACTGAAGGTCGTAACAGTCCAGCAGTGTTTCTGATTTCTAAGCCAATTAAAAGCTAGAAAAAGAGAGAGAATACCAGTCAAAAGTTTTTGAACATTAAGATTTTTAATGTTTTTAAAGAAGTCTCTTTTGCTCAAAGCCTGCATTTATTTGATCCAAAGTAGGCCTACAGCAAACAGTAAAATTTTGAAATTTTTCATTTAAAATAGTTGTTTTCTATTTGAATATATTTTAAAAGGTAATTTATTGTGATTTTTAAAGCTGTATTTTTAGCATCATTCTATAATTAATTTATTTTCCTAAATAAACAAATAAAATAAGTATACTGACTCTTTTGAATGGTGTAGTGTACAATGTTACAGAAGCTTTTTATTTCAGATACATGCTGATCTTTCTATTCATCAAAGAATCCTGAAAAAATGTACTCAACTATTTTAAATATTACTAATAATAATAATAATTAAAAGGTTCTTGAGCAGCAAATCAGCATATCAGAATCATGTGACACTAGACAGGAGTAATGATGCTGAAAATTCAGTTTGATCACAGCAATCAATCACATTTTACAATATATTCAAATAGAAAGCAGCTGTTGTACATAGTTAAACTGTATTTTGGATCAAATCAATACATTCAACAAGAGCAGAGGCTTCTTTTAAAAAAAAAAAACATTAAAATCTTACCGTTCAAAAACTTTTGACTGGTGGGTTATTTACATTATATTATACTATATTATATATATATATCTCTTCCCCCTCACTTCTGAAATGATGGCTACGCCCCTGGTCAGAGCAGTATACATAAAGTTCTGGAAGACATACTAAGTACTAGAATATTATACATTTGCTGAATTAAATCTGTGGTGTATTCACTTCTGCAATCCTTAATTAAACAAAATTGGCTAATTTACTTATCTTACAGAAAATATTGGCATATATTTTATTGTTTTTTTATTAAGTATATGTTTAATAGATTTCAATGTTGCCATCTTTCCATGGATATAGTGATCATTAAGAAAATACATATTTTATATTTATTCAGAGAGGGTGTACTCATTTATGTTGTGCTCTGTATTTACTGTAGGACATTTACAAAATATATTCATGGAACATGATCTTTATTTAATATCCTAATGATTTTTGGCATAAAAGAAAAATGTAAACGTTTGACCCATACAATGTATTTTTGGATATTGCTACAAATATACCTGTGCTACAGGCTGGCATTAAGTGTTGTGCAAGAACTTAGCATTTATTTTGCAAAGAACTTTGTAGTGAATCGCATTTATATGTTACATTTTGGAGTTTTGAGAAAGAAAAAAAAAACATTTGGTGTATTTTTACAAAGAGCCTATATTGGTATACACGTATACAAGTTTTTTGTCAGTTGTGGAAGACTACTTTTGTTTTGAAACACAAAACCTTTTTTTTTGCCCCCTATAATGTGCATTTTCAATAACATTTGAAACACAGTAAGACTCAGAATGTGAGAAAGAAGAAAGTAATTAGAGACAATTTTAGTTTCATGCTGGCACAGTTGGCCTGCTTCAAAAGGCACAGCACACAACTACAAACTGAACATGATGCTTGTCTGAAATAATAACAAAACGGGGGGAAAAAACACACAAGCTATTAAAATAGATGAAGTCCATTGTTTGAAAATCCATTGTTAATGTTTTAATGGAAGTATCTAGGCTCTGTACTGATGTTGGAGCAATTACATGCTGAATACCCATTTGACAATTGTTACACATGTATCATTGCAATGTAATGGTTACCAGAAATGATATAAAAAGATCTGTCTTGTGAGAAGTATGACAGCATACAAACCTCATATCACACGCCGTAACACGGGCAAATTCACACCCCAGAGGCTCAAAGTCAGTATTGCCAAGGTCACTCAACTGTTGAAACAAGTGGCCTAGTTTCCTCGACGTCTGCTATTACATTCCCTCTCTCTCTTTGAATCGCAAGAGCAGGGAGGCATTCACTCGCTGATATCTGGCTGCATATTTAGAAGGTCACCATTTACATCGCCTTACCCTGCTTCCTTCTCTCCAGGGTTGGACAGGAGGTTAATGAAACCAGCTGCTTGGTGCATGCTTCACTGCGTTCTTCCCCCTAACATGATGAAACTCGCGAAGGGGTTCAGACTCTGGTCTTACAAAATCTGGTCTTACGATCCAACCATCATGGATTGAAGCTATTTCATCACAACGTGATGTCCTTTCTTCCTCCTACAACAAGGCTGCTGTTACATTTTCTTGGCTTTCTGTGACATTTCATTGCTGTGACCTGTCCTGGTGGTTGGACGGTGAATTGTATTGCCTTTCTTTGTATTGTTCTGTCTTTTCCTGCAGCCTGGGCTTTGGTTTCTTTCTTTTGGACAGTGGTTATGAAAAGAGACACAGTTCTGATTGACAAACCTGAGTGCCTAAAATATAGTACAGCATGTAGCTAACAAAGGGAACATAAAGAAGAAAAAAGAGAGAGGGGGGAAGAAAACGCTAGTGTTTCTACACGTTGGGTACCTGCAATCTTATTAAATATTTAGATTAACAACACACAAAACGTTTTTTTTTTCTCTTGGCCTTCCGTGGTTACAATTCAAGACTATGTATGTCACCCGCAGGACAAGGAAATCCCTGCTGTAAACACTAGCATGATGATCATGAAGTGTTTTGGATGATGATTCCTCAGCCAAGCTTCTTAACTGGTTTAACAGCAATACTTTCTTTGTTGCCAAATTCACCAGCTAATTAAAAAGAAAAGTTAACCCTTGTGGGGTATTTTCTATATTTATTTGTGCTTTTATACATATTAATAATAATCTGACACTGCTCTAAATCTGAAATTTAATGGGTTAAAAGGGGTAACTATGATCAGGATAAATATTAGTAGATTTGTGTTATTGAAAGAATAACGATTATATAACGTTTTATATCTTCTTTTTTTTTTACATCGACGCTTGTCTCCTCTAAAGACCTCTGTGTACTTGTTTTAAAACGACACACAAGAGATAAATAAATTGCATATAAACATGTTATAACTCAAAATCTTACAATAACACATCTCACCGAGATGAGATTTAAAAGCAATTTTTTTATCAAAGCTCTTATTTTCTTGGTTGTTGGGGACAAACATACAGCACAATGATGAATGTGAGATGTACAAATAAGCATTCCTCAACATATACTGTCTGTTTTGCAAAAGCTAAGAAGATGTACCATGCAATAGGATTTTGGACCGTGGCCTACAATTTTATAAAAACAATTCAATTTGAATTAGCGAAAGGTAATTATACCAGAGCCAGATTTGAGACACAATGCCAATATTTGCTCATGGACAATGGACTTGTCAATATCATCTGTGATAATCCTTTAAGGATTTGCCTTTGCTTGTCAGGTCTTAACAAGAACGATTTAGCTCGGCAAAGTGCTCAGGACTGTGAAATGTATTAAAAGGTCCTACATAGTCCAAGTCAAAGTTAGTACAGCGAGACAATGAGCCAGTGCTGGTACATAACCTTCCGGCTTATCCACCGGAGCAAAGATTAATTACTATAACAGGAAGAAATGACGTGCTAAGGCAGCCATTAACACTGGCATGGCTGAATGATTAATGAGATCATCAATTATAACTAAATCAAGTATAATAAGCCTGTTGCATCATTCAACGCCTTTACCACCATGACCTTTAGCTTTGGAGTAGGATTTGTGGCCAATTTTATAAAAAGGAGAAAAATAAACTCTGATGTCCTACTTGACACAAAAGCCCTTATGACTATATTTAATATCCAGTTGAGTATTTAAGAAGTAACTGTTTTTTTTTTTTCATTGTAGCTACTCTTCACGATCAGCAACTTGCTGATTATTATATAGCAATGCATTTTTGCATTGTGAAAATATTTTGCTCTAATCAGAAATCCAGTAAATATAAATATTATCTAAACATCTTTAAAACAACATGATACATTTAATTATATATTAATTATATTATACAATTTTACTATTAGAATATTTATTTTATAAAAGTTTACAATGGAAACTTCCTTCTCTGAAAATGCTAATTATTAACCTTGGGCACATGGTCACTTATTTAGATTCAGGGTTATTACAGTTAACTAAAACTAAAACCATAACAAAAACTTTTATTTTATTTAAATAATATTAAATATTGGCGGAGCTATCAAAATAGGGGCGAGACACTTTTTTTTGGTGATTTCAAATATCAACATTGGCTACCAGAAATAAATCTAATTTCAATTATAATAGTATATCGATGTTACTAATATAACACTGTTTAGAATACTAGGTTAACGACAAATTCATATTTGCACACATGGAATAAGTGGACATGTTTTTGGTGAGTTGTTCTCATGTGCATATAAATACGAATAATTCATGCAATTATTAGTGAATGAGACCCAGTGATTATTGGCAGTGGGATGCCTATCACTGAAACATTGTTGTGTGAAAGTTGGGATTTTATTTGTATTTCTTTCGCATATCTGATTAATCTTCGTTTCAAGGAGCTTGGTGACCTACAAAGACGAATGAAGACATCTAACTTATTTTTATAAACCTACATGGGCACATGCCATTAAATAGATGTACTAGGGCAAAGGCGTTTGGTAATTCAGTTATGAAACCATGATTTATTTGAACACATGGGTGACAGTTAAAATGTATCACCCTATGATTTAATGGCACTTTATCAGCCAAAAGCAACCTTGTACTAATCCGCTGTTGCTTGTTGTCTTCTTTAAATCTACGAGCCCTAGATGGATGACCCTACACGCGCATGTCACGGGCAGCAATAACACACACTCATCGTGTAAAGAACAATAACGAAGTAATGAAAATTCTGTAAGAGCTAATAAAAAATACTGATGAAAATAAATTGAGCTGATAAATAACTTTGACAAGAGCCATTAATAACAGCCTCTCATTTCCCCATGCACTCACAACAAGGGCTCTCGAGCAACAGAATTCTTGTCTGTAGCTGAAAATACTCAATTTTACTGCAGTTTACATTGACGTACAAATGGCGAGGCAATCGGAAAAGCCATTCTAAGTTCATGGAAATAACTTCGGGAATCTCATTCCATTAAAAAAATCACCTTCTGCGCTCAAGTCTTAAATTGTTTTCATGAAATTGTTTTCAAGCTGCAAAATTTAGTGAGAATTGGTTGAGAAATCACAGAGTCCATAAATCCGTCTTCAGAGATAAGGCTTTGAGTTTACTCACATGAAAACACTCTATCTAGCTCAGCCTCATGTGGCAGACCGAGGTCAGGTCCCAGAGCTTGTTTCTTAGTTTGCTTTTCAGGTCTGCTGATTCCAGATCAGCTTATCTATATAGACAGCAGCAAGAAGGGCACTCAGCCGCAAAATGAGTGCTCCTAAAAATACACACCACACCTTCGATACTGTGCAGGCCATCTGATAAGGCTCAGGTATACTATGCACCCAAATCTGTCGCATTGAGCCCGAAGCTTAAAACATTCAACAAGAAACTAAAACTGGTCAAAATCTTCAGAAGGTATTTATAGAAAAGCAATGATTAAAAACACCAGGAGATCACAGGCTGAGAGCTGGGGTTTGGTTGTGAAAACCATTATAAGTGAGTTTATTATATTTAACATGTTCATAATCGACCGCAGAGCCCATTTGTATTCACCTTTTTTTGTGTATAAATGATGACCTAGTGCAAAAATTTATTCTGTCTATCTGGTATTACATGTGATTGTGGAATGAGATAACAAACAGTTTACACCTGTATTCAGTGCCGCCCACTTGTAATTAAATCAGCCCAAACAGATTAACACCGGGTGTAAATTGAGTCTGTATCCAGAAAACAATCTGCTGTTCTCATGGTGCAAACTATATAAGAATTGCATTGTCTTGTTTCTCTCTTCTTCAATTAGACTATCCCTAAAGGAATTTCACTAAATAGTAAGCCAGTCCTCATTATCTTTGTTTATTCTGGAAGACTGGCTACACTTTGATTTAGTAATTATTGTCAGTATGAATACAGCTAAACAAGATGACTTATTCAACTACAGATTAATTGGCAAATATTACAGTAAGGTCACATTAAGTAATGCATTAACCAACATTAACTAACAATGAGCAATACATGTGTTATTTATTTATCTTAATGTTAATTTATAAAAAATACAACAGTAACACTATTTCAAGGATCAATTCTCACTTTTCAACTAACATGCATATTACTAGCATATTGGCTGTTTATTAGTACTTATAAAGCAAATACTAATGCCTTAATCTGCATGAACATATTTTAAATTCTTTAATCATACAACATACTTAACTTGACAATTACCTTACTAGTCTCAGCCTTAGACATCACGCACACGGACCGTAGGCTAAATGTCTGATGCATATGGCAAACCTTTCTAGAATAAGTTCAAGGGAGTTCGAAGTCTTCATCGAATTGGTTAGATTATACAGGATTCCCGGGAGACATGTGTGTCGCATTCTTTAACATTCCGTCTGGAAACAAAAATGTTGTGGCACCAAACTCCCTCACGAAAGAAGAAAGCTGTCATGTTTACAACTGACAACGAGCACTTATCAGGTCAACTAAATGCTGGATTTTCAAAAGTATTTAAAATATTTAAAGTTTGCAGCATAAAATCTATAAAATATGTGCGAGAGTTTTACACACCGGTCTGTTATAGAGTTGGGGAACTATGGCGTCACTCTGTAGGCGGATCGGCTGTTAGCATGAAACTGGTTCCCAAGACAAATCCAATAGGATTTTTTTTATAGGCTTTTCGATTATCGCAAAACATAAGCTCTGTGTTCAATCATAGTTCATGAAACTTACACGTTTTGTCCATCAAGATAATAAATAATGAAATGAGACATTAGTTATAAATAGTATAGTGAATAAATGAAATAATCATAACAGAAGGACATATGTGCACGTGTTTCTGTACATTTCGAAATAAGGTGCATTAAAAGTAAATAATTAATTGATTAATATAAATTAAAAACGTATAGCCGCATATTCAATCTTTTAAATAACAGCAGAGTGAGCATGTTTTTTGATATGGTAAGATACAATTTATTTTAGTGAACTAAGCACCACATTTCAGCTGATTTTGTTAGGGTGGGTACACAATGTTATTTTATCCTTTCTTGTAACCCAGAGTCTCCGCATAAGTGATAAACGAGCATGTTCCATCCTTGCTCTTGTACAAAGCCGGGACAAAAAAAAAAAACTGTTGTCAAACAACAATATAAAATATGGGAAACTATTCATTGCTTATTCTAAAATGAATTGTATTACAGATTATACTACAACTGGAAAACACTGTACATTGATAAACTGTTTGGCGTGATGACATTGAATGTCTCCGACAGCGCCTGTAGTCCCATTTAGCAACTTGTTAGCAAAGAAACATAACAGCTTAAAAAAATCACGAGTGTGGTGTAACTGGTGTGTTTAATGTCGTAGAATAAAACGTGAAAGTATCTTGAGCTTGTATGAACCACGGACCTTATTTAAGGGATTTAACCAAAATCCCATTCAAAAAACCCGTTGACTCTGGGACGATGGAACCAGAAGTGCAAAAATGCTAAATCGCTTCCAGGTTTTCGCCTACAAAGTGACAACATAGTTCCACCACTCTATTGTGGCGACATTTC
Source organism: Gymnocypris eckloni scoliostomus (assembly GCA_027564155.1). Lineage (NCBI taxonomy): Eukaryota > Metazoa > Chordata > Actinopteri > Cypriniformes > Cyprinidae > Gymnocypris > Gymnocypris eckloni. The sequence goes on from CM050426.1 coordinate 1,540,999, forward strand.
TACCCCCTAAACATGACGCGGCACAAAACAAAATGTGATTGATTGCTTTACCTGTCAGTCATATGGCCTCTTGGGCGGGCCTTGGCTATTCAAATCGGCCAAAGTTCCCAGACCTTCAGCCGTCAGTCTGGAGGTCTGGCTACGCGAGACTACTACCTTACTTGCTATTAATATGCAGACATTATGGGTTTAAATTAAACAAAATTTATATAGCTAATAGTGAGAATTGGACCTTAAAATAAAAAAATATATATATATAAAGTGTGACTAATTTAACTGTATTATTTAGAGAGACAACTTTTGATTGTAATAATATATTAGTAAATGTTGGAATTAACACAAACTGAAATAAAAACAGAAACTATTTCTAAGGTATTCACTAATCTTAATGTCAACTAATGTATCTAACTAATGTCAAACAAATTAATGACAGCATTTCCATTTCTGGGTGAAGAAATTTTTTCAACTATCCCTTTAAACCACAAGACTCGCTTCAATATTATACTTCACAACCAGCCACACCAAATTTTTATTTAAAACTTTGCAATATGTAAAGCTGGTTTTGTTGTTCTGATTGTACGATTACAGAAAGAAGCAATGTGTTAATTGTTTGGGAAATGTGCCTTAGCAATTTAGGAAAAAACTGATTTAATTTTTTTTCTTCTTAGTTGACAAACTAAACAATAGTGAACCACATGTTTACCAGATCTACCGCATAGTATTTACTTAGTTTGCCTATTTCTTCTGAACTCAGCTGGGTTTGCCAGACATATGAGGATTCACAGTTTCTATGTATTGTTTTTTATTTTTTTATTCTTTGCTGTGTTTTTTTTAATGAAAAAACGAGCACCCATCCGAACGCTAAAATTAGGAATTAGGAATAGGAACCCTACCGTCTTGTGGACTAAACGGACACGCGCACACGGCAGCCATTGTAAGTTGGTAAGACCAAAAGTGCACATGAAGCGTTCGATTTGGGACAGGGCCTTAGAGCTGCATGATAAATCGCATGTGATTGTCATGCGCATCTCGTCAGTAAAGCAGGTTTTGTGATTTCCATCACGTGCTTTCAGAAGTAGCGGCATACACAGAGCCATAGATCACTGACAAACTACGCAATATTGCATTCATAATCGCAGATGAACTGCAATCGATTATGAACGCGATATTGCGTAGCTTGTCAGTGTGTGTTTTTATTAATGTTTTTGATATATACAGCGTATAGCAATAGCCAACTATATGAATATAACATGGCAAAGATGAATGCACTTTTGGAAGTTGAATGTAAGGGAAATGTCATTTTTGGAATTTCAGTGGTCTAATGTGATCATGTTCATGATGAAATTTGCTTTTATTGTTGTAATTAACTTAAAGCATCATGTGTCATATCATAGACTGTCATATGTGCATCAACTTACTGTGTTGTGTATTTTCAGTTTCAACTTAAAAAAATAGTTTTCTTTTTATTGATTCAATGGATTTATTGCATTTTGAAAAAAAAAGGACAAAAATTACGTGGATTTATTTCATATTTTTTTGGAGGGGGGTCTGTTTTTATAATAATTTTTTGAAAATCAAAATCTGTATTTTAATGTTTAATGTTATTATAACCTAAAGATGCTATGTGAAAGTTTGAAACCGAAAACAGTGGTTTTCATCTTGCCTTTTTCTTGGTAAAGAAAATACTTTTTTACTCATATTAATCAAAATGGATTTATAGCGTTGGAACCAAACTCTTTATATATATATATATATATATATAATCAAATAAATGTATGCACAATAAAATTACACTTCCAAAATGTATTAACCAAGCAGTTCAATGTATAAACAGTCAGGTTTTCATCAGGAACAAAACGTTGCACTGTATGGTAAACACATTTTTTGTAGTTTCACTGTAATTTCAATGTGCAGACATTCTAATCGTTCTTTGTTTATTATTAAACTTTATTTTTGTCCTGTACTTTTTTCTCCCTAATCATGTAATAACGTGGTATATGTGTGTAGATACAGTACACCTAAATTAGGTTAAAACACATAAAACATGTATAATTTCATGCCAAAACCCGCACCCCACTTCATCTGTTGGAGTTTAAGTCTAAATTATCCTCAACACTGCATAATTTGCACCTTGCAGTATCTCAAATTTCAAGCTGTAAAGACAATTATTTTATGTGTTATTACTTTTCATTACATTTGATGAGTTATTAACTTCTTATACTTTTTTCACCTCCAGCCATTTTCACACACACATATCCCATCTCCATTTTTGACTCTTCCAACCATAATCCCTTTGTTCCCCTCAAGGTGACTGCAATCGGGCCAGATCTGGCTAAAGCACAAAGAAGATTAAGTGCCGCTGCAGTAAGTCACCTCCCCCAACCCTTCCAGCACCTCGCCATTGACTCCTACCATATGACTTCCTCCACTAAATGCCACTTAAGCTATTACAGCTCTCCAGCCGCGGGCTTCTGTTGACCTCAGAGTGTGAGGACAGTGAAAGGGTGATGGGATGGGAAGCCAGCACAGCAGCACCCTTTCCTGTAACAGGGCTTGCACCCCCAGCCTGACAGCACTGAGACTAGAGAGAATGGGCTGGGGGTACATTGAGGGGAATCAGCTTTCAGCATTGTCTAGTTCTGCTGACTCGGTAGAAGCATTTAAACGTGTATTCGCTGTGGCAGCACTTGCCGCCGTGTCTTCGTGGTGTGTCAATGCAATCCAGGTGTGTACTGTCACCTTTGCAGCAAGCATTTTATGAGAGGGAAGCAGTATTGAAGCATGCAACATGTTCAGCTAATTGCATTATTGTGTCATCTTGACATTTTGTTTAGACAAAAGAAAACCAGGAAAAATACTTTATTAAAGTGAAAGGCATAATTAGAGATGCAGGTACTGGTAAATCTGACTCAGCAGAAACAGCATTAGTGGTGTTCGCTACTTAACCGCTAAGATGCTGTGTAACGTGAATACTTACGTGTTCCATGAGTTCCTTTATCATCCCATTCCACTGGCCTTTATCATCTTGAAACCCATACTTTCCATCCGGCACCAGGTGGATCTCGTAGGAAAAACCCAGAATGCTGGCCAACTCCTTAAGCAGGTCAATACAGAAGCCCTCAAAGCGGTCATTGCCGACGAGTGCCTTGTCAGACTTCTTAAGCATGACGTATGGCTCCTCCTGTATAAATAAAAAATATCCAATGACAAGCATCTTCAAATGAGCTGAGGTCTATTATTCGGTGTACTGCACACACACCTTGCTGAGTGGAAGACTCAAACTGAGTTTCAAAGGCAAACAAATGCACTTTTTTTTACAAAAAAATACAACAGTTGATGTTAAAATTGCACCAAGCAATTTCTGTGTCACTAGTGGCACCAAATTAAATTGTAGATTGTTTGTTTGAATGGCCTGAGATAGCAATGTTTGCTCACCAAATATTTTGAATATCAGGCTGGATTGTCTCAAATCGGTTTGAAGCAATTATATTTGGTACCCCAAGTTGCATAAAATGTGCATGCTTATGTATAGTGTAAAGCAAATTAATGATTCCATAAAATAGCATTAGATTTCAAGAAGTTTATCTGAATTAGATACAATTATACTTTAGGAAACATCAATGGAAATACATTATGCATTCCCATGTTTTGACCATCCCACCTAGACTTTCTTTTACTCCGACGGCCCATGACAATCTCTACAGGTCATTATTTTGTCTTGCCTCCTGCATTCCCTCACAATGAAGAAATCTGTGCTATTCATGAAATACCCCAAGATGTTCCTGGGATTGGCTCATGCAGGAGAGCTGGCATGAGGAACTCAAATGTTGGCCAGAGAGCAAGAAAGAGAGAAAGAACAGCCACAACCCTAGAGACATTGGTCCTGAGGGGCTCTCATAACTGAAGCACTGGCCTGTTGTGCTGAGCCACAGTGATAAGCCTATATTACCCTGGGATGTTTACAATTAAAACATGTTGGTATGTTGTACATAGAACATCTTCCATGACCCAGACATCCTTAACATGTACATCCAGAATCCACAATGTAAGGGTTGATGGAAAGGAAGTTTCGGGAAAAGCGGTCACATTGGCCAAGCCAGCTGTCATCACCAGCTGCTACACACACACCTCTAGAACCATTCATATCATCTGAGTCCATGGAAATATTTGCTAAATCCTGTCCGTACTAATCCTGAATTGGTTTAGGAAGTGACTTTGTGTAGGAACAAACACAGGCTAAATATATGTGCTTGTGGCGACATTTATGCAACATGGGTAATATCCAGTGAACCATCCAGTATATGCAGTATATATATATATATATATATATATATATATATATATATACATACATACATACAGTGGGGCAAAAAAGTATTTAGTCAGCCACCAATTGTGCAAGTTCTCCCACTTAAAAAGATGAGAGAGGCCTGTAATTTTCATCATAGGTATATCTCAACTATGAGAGACAAAATAAGAAAAAAAATTCCAGAAAATCACATTGTAGGATTTTTAAAGAATTTATTTGCAAATTATGGTGGAAAATAAGTATTTGGTCACCTACAAACAAGCAAGATTGCTGGCTCTCACAGACCTGTAACTTCTTCTTTAAGAGGCTCCTCTGTCCTCCACTCGTTACCTGTATTAATGGAATCTGTTTGAACTCGTTATCAGTATAAAAGACACCTGTCCACAACCTCAAACAGTCACACTCCAAACTCCACTATGGCCAAGACCAAAAAGCTGTCAAAGGACACCAGAAACAAAATTGTAGACCTGCACCAGGCTGGGAAGACTGAATCTGCAATAGGTACGCAGCTTGGTGTGAAGAAATCAACTGTGGGAGCAATTATTAGAAAATGGAAGACATACAAGACCACTGATAATCTCCCTCGATCTGGGGCTCCACAGATCTCACCCGTGGGTCAAAATGATCACAAGAACTGTGAGCAAAAATCCCAGAACCACACGGGGACCTAGTGAATGACCTGCAGAGAGCTGGGACCAAAGTAACAAAGGCTACCATCAGTAACACACTGCGCCAGGGACTCAAATCCTGCAGTGCCAGATGTGTCCCCCTGCTTAAGCCAGTACATGTCCAGGCCTGTCTGAAGTTTGCTAGAGAGCATTTGGATGATCCAGAAGAGGATTGGGAGAATGCCATATGGTCAGATTAAACCAAAATATAACTTTTGGTAAAAACTCAACTTGTCGTGTTTGGAGGAGAAAGAATGCTGAGTTGCATCCAAGAACACCATACCTACTGTGAAGCATGGGGTGGAAACATCATGCTTTGGGGCTGTTTTTCTGCAAAGGGACCAGGACGACTGATCTGTGTAAAGGAAAGAATGAATGGGGCCATGTATCGTGATATTTTGAGTGAAAACCTCCTTCCATCAGCAAGGACATTGAAGATGAAACGTGGCTGGGTCTTTCAGCATGACAATGATCCCAAACACACCGCCCGGGCAACGAAGGAGTGGCTTCGTCAGAAGCATTTCAAGGTCCTGGAGTGGCCTAGCCAGTCTCCAGATCTCAACCCCATAGAAAATCTTTGGAGGGAGTTGAAAGTCTGTGTTGCCCAGCGACAGCCCCAAAACATCACTGCTCTAGAGGAGATCTGCATGGAGAAATGGGCCAAAATACCAGCAACAGTGTGTGAAAACCTTGTGAAGACTTACAGAAAACGTTTGACCTCTGTCATTGCCAACAAAGGGTATATAACAAAGTATTGAGATTAAATTTTGTTATTGACCAAATACTTATTTTCCACCATAATTTGCAAATAAATTCTTTAAAAATCCTACAATGTGATTTTCTGGATTTTTTTTTCTTATTTTGTCTCTCATAGTTGAGGTATACCTATGATGAAAATTACAGGCCTCTCTCATCTTTTTAAGTGGGAGAACTTGCACAATTGGTGGCTGACTAAATACTTTTTTGCCCCACTGTATATATATATATATATGCACACACACACACACACAGTGATCAGCGTAAATGAGTACACCCTCTTTGAAAAGTAACATTTTAAACAATCTCAATGAACACAACATTTTCCAAAATGTTGACAAGACTAAGTTTTATATAACATCTGTTTAACTTATAACCAGTTTGCCAGATCTATCTTTTTCCATTCTTCAAGAATGACCTCTTTTAGAGATTGGATGCTGGATGGAGAGTGATGCTCAACTTGTCTCTTCAGAATTCCCCATAGGTGTTCGATTGGGTTCAGATCAGGAGACATACTTGGCCACTGAATCACTTTCACTCTGTTCTTCTTCAGAAATCCAACAGTGGCCTTAGATGTGTGTTTAGGATCATTGTCATGTTGGAAAAGTGCACGACGACAAAGGCCATGGAGTGATGGTAACATCTTCTCTTTCAGTATAGAGCAGTACATTTGTGAATTCATGATGCCATCAATGAAATGCAGCTCCCCGACACCAGCAGCACTCATGCAGCCCCACCACCATGTTTCACTGTAGGCACCATGCATTTTTCTTTGTATTCCTCACATTTGCAACGCCATACAGTTTTGAAGCCATCAGTTCCAAAAACATTTATCTTGGTCTCATCACTCCAGAGTATAGAGTCCCAGTAGTCTTCATCTTTGTCAGCATGGGCCCTGGCAAACTCTAGGCGGGATTTTTGTGCCTGGGCTTTAGGAGAGGCTTCTTTCGTGGACGGCACCCATGCATGCCATTCCTCTGCAGTGTACGCCGTATTGTGTCACGGGAAATAGTCACCCCAGTTTGGCTTTCTACTTCTTTAGATAACTGCAGTGAACTTGCATGTCGATTTTCTTCAACTCTTCTCATCAGAAGACGCTCCTGACGAGGTGTTAACTTCCGTGGACGACCTGGACGTCTCTGTTAGATGGTTGCAGTTCCATCTTTTTTAAATGTTTGTACCACTTTTGCTACAGTATTCTGACTGATAAGTAAAGCCTTGCTGATCTTCTTGTAGCCTTCACCTTTCTTGTGTAAAGAAATTATTTTCTTTCTCAGGTCTTGTGACATTTCTCTTCCACGTGGTGCCATTGCTGACAGCATGAAATGGGAAGGGGTTTTCTTTAAGCAACACCCTTTTATAGTCAACTGTCACCTGTGTAATGAATAATTAGACTCACCTGTGGTTGAATTCTTGTTAAATTAGACATTTGTAGTCTAAAATTTAGCTTTGCTCCAGAGACTTTCAGTGGGGTGTACTCATTTTTGCATCACCCTAATTTGAGTAAAACTGAAAATGTTGTTCTCTAAGTTATATTATTAACCTTACTTTCATGTTATAAGTTAAACAGATGTTATATAAAACTTAGTCTTGTCAACATTTTGGAAAATGTTTTTGTGTTCATTGAGATATTGTTTAAAATTTTACTTTTCAAAGGGGGTGTACTCATTTACGCTGAGCACTGTGTATATATATATATATATATATATATATATATATATATATATATATATATATATATACACAGGTGCTGGTCATATAATTAGAATATCATCAAAAAGTTGATTTATTTCACTAATTCCATTCAAAAAGTGAAACTTGTATAATGTATACATTCATTCCACACAGACTGATATATTTCAAGTGTTTATTTATTTTAATTTTGATGATTATAACTGACAACATGAAAACCCCAAATTCAGTATCTCAGAAAATTTGAATATTATTTAAGACCAATACAAAGAAAGGATTTTTTAAAATACATATAGAAATATATATATATATATATATATATATATATTAAATTGCTAATTATTCCACCTAATCGATGGATGAGTTCCCATTACAACATCGAAATACTGTTATAATAGGACCATGAAAGTATCCCAGCTTGTGACGGGCTTGTGCAAGTTGCTGCACTTTAGTTTCCCATCTACAAATAGATGGTGTAGTGGAAAGGTTTAATCAGACATTAAAACTCAAGTGAGTGGGTGCAACTGGCATTCTTCTGTAAAATGTTCTATGTACTTGGAGATCTAAGAATTCCCCAGGCCAACAACGGGCTTTACATCTTTTGAATAACTATTTGGACACCAGTCTTAAGACCTCCAAGGTGTTGCCAAGGAGCAATGGGAGGAGAAGACATTGCGCCTTATATTCAGACATGCTGACCTATCAACATATGATGGATACTGAGCATGCCCAGTATCACTCATCATCAAATTGATCATTTTGGGCTTTTTGATATAGTCCATATGCACTTTCTGACCTAGTGCATCTACAGAACCAACCAGGCTGGGACTAAATGTGGAATAAGAGGGAACCATAAATATTCAAAAAAGACATTCACTTGAGTGAACAACTTTCCTTACAATAGGAGCAAAAAAGTACAGTACATAACATGTGTGAGGTATTTAAAAGAAAGTGATAGTAGAATGGCTTCTGCTTAATGTTGAGGAAGAAATGCATTGGATTAGTCCTTGAGAAATCAGATCCCTCGACCTGTGACATTTCTCATAATGGAGACAGATAAAGATGTTTTAATGAAGCAGTATGTCAGCACCAGTAGTTGTATAGTTATTTCAGGATTGCTCTATTTATTGCTTGTGGTGCTTCTGATCAAACTCCCTCAAGGTGACCTTCACTATACTGTATGGGTTTCATCAAACATTCTGTGAAGTCATTCTAGTCCTGACAGCATTTTCCATTTTAACCAGAAAAGAAAAAATGACACAATTCAAGCTGGACAGAAAATCCTAAGTATTCAGCTGGAAGCTGGAAACAGGACTAGCTTTCCTGTCATGCACATTCATCCTCGAACTGAATTGGAGAATCAGTTTCATTGCAATTATATGCCCTATTCAGGCTTCTTAATAATAATATATTCTTTAGAATGTTGTGAACAATATTTCAAGTTGGATCTGTCAAGATCTGAGATCTATGCAGTCTGAAAAGACTTTAAATTAAACAATTTATTTTAGAGAGCAAGATTAGTTGTCAAACAGGATAATTTTCACAAGGGCTATGTCAGCACTCTCAGTAACTAAATCAGTCTGCTGAGTCAATGACATAAATAGTCCCATTACACAAATTTGGACCCATTTTATATTAAATGTGTCTAACTACTATGCACTTACATTTAAATTAATAATTTGATACAATGCACGTATTGTGTACATACATGTTTTTAACATTGTATTCGTATTGAGAAATACCTTCCTGTAATTACATCTATAATCAATTTATGTAGTTGCATCTGTAATTACCCTACAACTTCACCTAAACCCACATTTAAACCTAACCTTATGACCAGATCTGTCCCTAAACTTTATTTTATCCCTGCTCAATTTTCATTTTGGTTACACTTCATCTTAAGGTGTCCTTGTTGCAGTGTAATTATGCATTTAAATACTGAGTAATATTAATTAACTACATGTACCTACTATATGGTTAGGATTAGGGTTTGGCTTAGGGTAACTTGCATGTAATTCTGCATAATGTATTGTTATTATAATAGTAAGTACTTGCAACATATAACAATGACACTGTGTTACCTCCCTTTTTCATGAACTGTTTATATCATTATATATTTTTTACTATCAAAGTTTGTCACAAAACATCAGTGTGTGTTAAATTAATGTTTATTTTTTCTGTCAGTAGCATCCAATCTAATGAGTATCTATAACATAAGCATATTTAATATGTGCCTATACAAAAACACTGACTGGGAAATATTCAGTGGAATTCAAAATGTGACAGCTAGCCACAGTCTCCATATAAATATACAAATATAATATAAGGAAAATTAAGCTACAAGGAGGTAACATAAATCGTTGACATAAAACACATCTAATCAGAAAATAAAGTGAATTATATATATTTTTTATATAAAATATTTGGAATTTTTAAGGTGTCAGCCTGTTTTAGATGAAATAAGGCTTGGATTTAATGGATGTAGAATGAAACAAAACTTTGTACAAGTTGTCCAATTATCTCGATCAAAAAGTTTGTGTGGCAAAAAAATATAATCTATAACAGCTACCATCTGTTCTAAGCCCCCAATCAGTAAAATTCCCTAAGGTTCGATGGCAAATCTTTTTTATATATATTTTTATACATTCTCCCTCTTTTTCTGTATGAGCAGTAACATAATTGAACCATTTATATAGACTGAAGTATGAAACAAGCTGTTTAATCAAAGGACGAAAGTGTTAAATGATGCCTACATCATTTGAGCGATGACATCAGACAACATTTTTGGGTTTCTTAATTGTCAGCTGATGCAATCATATTCTAAGTTCCACAAATTAAACTTTGCCAATCTCAGGTCCTGTTTGGAATTTTGTATTTATGTTTTTCTCTGAAGGAAGTTGTGGTCAGTGTGCCTTCAGGATGATACACCATAACTTATATAAGTTATAATTGTTATGTGTTATGTGTTATTCTTCATTTGCATTCAAAATTGTGTCACTTTAAAGTGGCCCTTATTCAATACTGTCAGGATTGTGGACTGTTTTGTGTGTGTTTTGCTCCTCATGTGTTCACTGTGACCCAGTTTTCCCCTTATGTTGATTGTTTAATTTGATTCCAGGTGTGTCTCGTCTTCCTCCCTAATTATCCTGTGTTTAAAAGCCCCAGTCCTTCAGCTAGTGTTTGTATAGTTTGTATAGTATAGTTATTGTTGGTCCTTGTGTCTCATTATTAAAGACTCTATTTGTGAATTCTCTGTGTCTCCTCGTTCTGTGCTACTGTGTTCCTGACAATCGTGACAAATACCCCTATGTAATGTCTTTAAAACAAAAAAAACGTGGTTACAATCATAAGATAACAATACCCAGGACCACTGCATGGTACTAGAAAATCACTGATTATATCCTATCAAGACCTTAACTCATAATTATAGAATTGCAGCTCAATCCACATTTAATGACAGTGTTTATCCCTGTTGATAACTCATCCGCCTGTCCAAAATAAGTTACAGAGGCTGTTGTCAGTTTCACAAAATCCCGAAACATTCCTGCGACATGCATAAATGCAGCCCTCGGGGGATCTGTGTGAATGCAGCGTTGAATGGGCACATGTTTATTTTAAGACGTCTCATTAACTGGCAAATGACATTGGGTAAAGCAGAAGTTCACCCAGCATGCATCTGCTAGTAACAGTAATAAGTTAAGGCCACATGTCTATAGTAAATGTCAGAAAATTTCCTATATAGAGAAACTAAATTGGAATGGGTCAGTGGCATTATCTAATAAGTGCGGAGATTTAATTTGTAAAGTACCTGTGCAAGGGTTAGCCTTTCAATCTCATTACTTATTTTTAGGGCTGTCGATCATAATTTTCAACCAAATTAACTAATTAAGCAATTAGCAATGGTAACATTTTATTTTACAGTGTCCTGATTTCACACAACATACTTTATATTTCTATCCACCTTAAATTAAGCATGGGCATAGACATTTGTAACTTTAATTCACAATTTGTAAGCTTGGTGTTATTCGTATCCAATTATTTTAGTTGAACAAAACCTGGTACGCTGCTTGCTATTGCAAACTGATATTTGTTATCATGTTATTTAAAATTACTATCATAATCATAAACACTCTAGTTTGTTGAGCAAATAGTTTTACCATTTACTGCACTTTGTTATTCCTCCAGTTATTAACGTATAGCAAAAATAATAAAATAAAAAAGAATTAGAAGTCTTGTATATTCACTGAAAATAACTTACTTCCACATAAAAGTTAATATACTGTATTGCTTTTTCCCTATTTAACATATGCATATATATATGTATGTGTGTATATATATATATATATATATATATATATATATATATATATATATATACAGGTGCATCTCAATGAATTAGAATGTCGTGGAAAAGTTCATTTATTTCAGTAATTCAACTCAAATTGTGAAACTCGTGTATTAAATAAATTCAATGCATACAGACTGAAGTAGTTTAAGTCTTTGGTTCTTTAATTGTGATAATTTTGGCTCACATTTAACAAAAACCCACCAATTCACTCATCTCAACAAATTATAATAGTTCATAAGACCAATACAATTTTTTTTGTGAATTGTTGGCCTTCTGGAAAGTATGTTAATTTACTGTATATGTACTCAATACTTGGTATGGGCTCCTTTTGCTTTAATTACTGCCTCAATTCGGCGTGGCATGGAGGTGATCAGTTTGTGGCACTGCTGAGGTGGTATGGAAGCCCAGGTCTCTTTGACAGCGGCCTTCAGCTCATCTGCATTTTTTTTGTCTCTTGTTTCTCATTTTCCTCTTGACAATACCCAGATTATCTATGGGGTTGAAGTCTGGTGCGTTTAATGGCCATTCAAGCACACCAACGCCATGGTTATTTAACCAACTTTTGGTGCATTTGGCAGTGTGGGCAGGTGCCAAATCCTGCTGGAAAATGAAATCAGCATCTTTAAAAAGCTGGTCAGCAGAAGGAAGCATGAAGTGCTCCAAAATTTATTGGTAAACGGGTGCAGTGACGTTGATTTTCATTGAACACAATGGACCAACACCAGCAGATGACATTGCACCCCAAATCATCACAGACTGTGGAAACTTAACACTGGACTTCAAGCAACTTGGGCTATGAGCTTATCCACCCTTCCTCCAGAATCTAGGACCTTGGTTTCCAAATTAAATACAAAACTTGACTCATCTGAAAAGAGGACTTTGGGCAACAGTCAAGTTCTTCTTTTCCTTAGCCCAGGTAAGACGCCTCTGACGACAACTGTAGCCAAATTCCTTGACACGTCTGTGTGTGGTGGCTCTTGATGCCTTGACCCCAGCCTCAGTCCATTCATTGTGATGACAATCCTCATGAGGCTGCGGTTCTCTTGGTTGGTTGTGAATCTTTTTCTTCCACACTTTTTCCTTCCACTCAACTTTCTGTTAACATGCTTGGATACAGCACTCTGTGAACAGCCAGCTTCTTTGGCAATGCATGTTTGTGACTTACCATCCTTGTGAAGGGTGTCAATGATTGTCTTCTGGACAACTGTCAGATCAGCAGTCTTCTCCATGATTGTGTAGCCTAATGAACCAAACTGATAGACCATTTTGAAGGTTTAGGAAACATTTGCATGTGTTTTGAGTTTATTAGCTGATTGGTATGTCACCATATTCTAATTTGTTGAGATAGTGAATTGGTGGGTTTTTGTTAAACGTGAGGCAAAATCATCATAATTAAAAGAACCAAAGACTTAAACTACTTCAGTCTGTGTGCATTTAATTTATTTAATACACGAGTTTCAAAATTTGAGTTGAATTACTGAAATAAATAAACTTTTCCACGACACTCTAATTTATGGAGATGCTCCTGTATTGTCTACCACAGTCTGCACTAATCCATTTTGCAAATAAGTTCAGTATGTGCTATTTTTGATAGTTGGCACTTGGCACAGAATGTGTTAGAAATCTTTGACCGTTGCTGTTTTTTTTTTTTTCTAGCACCATTTTGCACCAAAAGGCCACCATATTATAAGCTCACGCTCACCTCTGGCCCATTAAATGCTAGAGCTCTTGAAATGCAGTTTGCCAGTTTGAGGACACGCATCAGGAAAGAGCAAATTTTACAGTTGAAGGCAACTGTAATGAGTTGATTTATATGCTTTTAATATTCCTGTGGTCATAAAGATTTTCAGATGGACACAGATCATTTTTAGTTCAGGTAGAATCAGGGGCGATTCTAGGATTTTTTTGAATGGGGTGGCACAGGGGGGTGCCAAGATCCAGTCATGGGGGCCCATGGGAAAAGTGCCCTTTCTTTGAGTTGGTCAGGTCCCGGTTTGTGCCTTGGACCCCACTCTACCTTTTTGTCCCAATATTTTGGGTTTGAACAGTGTGTCGCTACCAAAGGGTCTGTTGAGATAGTTCCCTCAGCGAGCTTGTGCAGAGCAAGCGGTAGACCCTGGGTGACTGGCCAGGACCTAGTAGTTACTACCACTAAGTGCTTGGCCATATCCCCTTAAATGAATATTTTTCTGATTCCAAGCCTTTGAGCTCTACCCTGGGTCCAGTTGTCCCGGCACCTAATAGGTAAAGTTTTAGGTTATGCAGCTCGGGTCTTTGGCCGAAGGTGATAAGGTCACTGACAGCCATCAACCGTCCCAAGGACAACTCCCTTAGCCTGGTAGAGTTGGCTTAGTGCTCGCCTTTTGTATGGAATTGGCTTGCGCTCCCCTCAGCATGGTGGCATGGGTATATCGTTTCCCATAGCAACCCCTAGGGGACGCAGTTCACAGTTCCCATGAAGGGGAACGTCTCAGGTTACGTATGTAACCATGGTTCCCCGAGTGGGGAACGAGACACTGCGTCCCCTAGGCCGTGTGCCATGCTTCGGATGCAATCTTCAGACAAAGAAGTAGATGAAGTATTCTCCCGGCGCCCTTTGTACAGTGGTCGCGTCGGTAGTGACGGCATAGGCTTTCACCAGGCAACAGGTTGTGTTTTTGTATGTATGCTTCAGACACAGGTCATGCTGACGGCATTCCTCATAGCGACCCCTAGAGGACGCAGTGTCTTGTTCACCCCTCGGGGAACTATGGTTACATACGTAACCTGAGACATTTTTTGCCAACTGGCAACCTGTGGTGTTGAAATACTATTGGGTAAACAATGGGCGGAGTCACAGAGACCAAAACTAAAACAGACATTCTGAAATGGATCACACAAGTAGAATTCCTGGCTGTAGGATGTTTTTTTTTGTTTGTTTGTTTTTAAAAAAACAAGTATGTAAACATTGTATTTTTCCTAAATATCTGTCAATATATTATTCTATTATTATGTTTTCGAACAGTAAAAAAAGAAATGCATACAAGACGTAACTGTCCATGGTGTGAACGGCCTCAAGACTTCGTCAAGTTACCAGTGCAAACAGATAATAATAATAATAATAATAATGTTTGAGCTAATATATCTCCATATTAATACCTTTTTATCATTGCTAGTCAAAAGTCATAAGAAAGATTCTTATGACTTTTGATGAATCAACATTGCAAGTAGTATTACCTTGGGCTACCTGGAATGCTCACTTCAATGTACATGAGGACAATAAAAATAATGAAAATTAATTTAAATATTAATTTTACTAAGTTAAATTTCCTATTTCAAATAGGCAAACTGTGTTGAGAGCTGGTACTGTCTTCAATTCAGAATTGTTATTCTGCTTACTAAAGCAGTCATGGTAGACGGTTGAGCCTCAAACTTTGTTTCAAACAGGGGAAGACATCTTGGATTGTTGATTCAGCCAGATCAATCTATTTCAAGGGCTGAGACACTGAAAGGGACAGAGCTATTTGGCATTTCTGTGAGAGGAAATGAGAATCTGGAGTATGTACGTTTCATTACTTGAAAAGAAGCCCCATATGCTGACTTGAAGCAAGGTAAAGCACTTTAGAAAATATAGTGAAATTTGGAGAAAGATTAAATTAAATGCAGAATGATAAAGCAAGAGACAGAAAGAGCTCTCTCTTTCACACATGACCTTACCAGGATGGTGGTGATGACCAGCGAGCGGTTGGAAAGCGAGTCAGTGATGTTCATGCCATTCTGCCTGGAGATCTCGGTGATGTTCAGCCCCCCAGAAGCACTCCACTTCCCCACCTGGGAAAAATGAAATGTATGTAGACAGAGCATGTTTGTCTTACCTTTGTGACCCATCCACATTGCAATAGCCCATCTGACTGCATTAGCAACCCTGAGCTGAGCTCATCATGAGCATTAGTTGATTGGCTCTTCTGATTTTTATGCCAATAGGCCTGTGCTTGGGCTCATGAGTAGCTATGTCCTTGCATACACTCGGAATACATTAACATAGAGGAAGGGCAATAGCACCAAAGGAGATTACTTTTCAATTCAATTTTGCAAAAAGAAAATGTTGAACAAACGAAAAAGGTATGATATGGTATGATTTTAATTATAATCTGATAACATTTTAAAGGTGTTCAAGTTTTCTGGTGATCAAATACTCCTATCTCAGATTAATATTTAGCATCAACATTAAACAAGCCGTTAGTTCTAAGTTGCACTGTAAAAATATCTTTATCCTAATCGTTATTTTGGTATGGTTATCCAGTAAACATTTACAAACATACACTTGACACCATTACATGAGATATATGGTTCTGAATGAGTTCTAATGTATCTGAATTGCATGTTGACCAATTTCACATGTTCAAGGCTATGTTTGCATACTTGGGAAAAAAAAAAGTTTCTGGCATTTAAAATTAATCTCTATCACTATGTATATATTATTCTAAAAGTCAACAACTTCATGTTAAACCAGTATAGCAAGACACAAGGTGTGTAAGTGTTGTCAATAGTGGTTTTGTTTTTAATAGAACTAGCTGTCCATCATTTTACAATAAAAATATCTAAGATATCCAGGAATGCATTTAAAGAATTTTAAGTTTTGGAATATTATTTATTTTTTTATCCTATGTGTATAACCATTTAACCATTTAAACTGATATAGTGTAGTACTAGTACTAGTAGTAGTAGTAGTAGTAGTAGTAGTAGTAGTAGTAGTAGTAGTAGTAGTAGTAGTAGTAGTAGTAGTAGCAGTAGTAGTAGTAGTAGTAGTAGTAGTAGTAGTAGTAGTAGTAGTAGTAGTAGTAGTAGTATGTGTGTTCCTGTGGCTAAGTGGTAGAGAATTGAGTTAGCAGCACAAAATGTTGTGGGTTCAATTCCCAGGGAACACACATACTGACAAAAAAATGTGTAACCTGAATGCACTGTAAGTCGCTTTGGATAAAAGCGTCTGCTAATTGCAGAAATTATTTTACATTGCGTTTAAATTTAAATTGCGTAAATGTACTAAATGTTTCTTGAGCAGAAAATTTGCGTGTTAAAATGATTTTTGAAGGGCCATGTGACAATGAAAACTGGAGTAATGATGCTGGAAATCCAGCTTTGCAGCACAGGAATAAACCACATGTTCAAATATAATTAAAATAGAAAACGGATATTTTAAACTGTTAGAATATTTCGAAATAGTTCTGTTTTTACTGTAATTTTTGATCACATAAATACAGCCTTTGTATGAATAAGGTACTTTTTTTATACAACCTTAATTATTCCAGTTTTTGGCCAGTATTGTATAAAATCAAAAATAAAATATAAATGCTCAAGACAAGATATATTGCTCAACATTATCTTGCAAGCTAATTTGTTTAACTGTGAAGTGGGACCAATCCAGCTGATTATCAGTCAATTAATCTATTTGAGCTGAAGTGTTCTATCTGCCTCGAGGGATATTATAAATTAAAAATACTAAAAATACACACAGCAAACATATGCACAGCAAAAGGCAGACAGCAGAGGGTGTTGTACTGTGAATAATCCCTCTAATATCAGCGAATCTGAGCAAATTAAGATAGTTTTTCAGACGAAACTGGACAAGTGTAAATGCATCTGATTGTTGAAACCACATATGATAATTTTACTCCTCCCAAAATATTAAAATAATAAATGTGTGAGAGCATTCTTTATATGCTATATGGCATGTTATAGTCAGATATGACAGCGCTAATGCAAGAAGCATCACCGCGGATGAGTAGCTGAGTATTTCTTCAGCAAGCCGACGCGCAAACTTCCAGTAAGAAACGCACAGATGCTCAACACACAATCATCTTCATTAAAAGTAGTGAGACTAACCTATCTTTCCAGTGCTGATGCACTGTTCCTGTTGTGGTCTCTGGTCTTGAAATTAGCTGATAATGAATCAACAGCAGTGCCTGTATTGCTTTAATTGACGTGACCTCTGTTCAATTTGCATATAGCGCAGGAATTGCAGTGCAGATTTCAGTTTTGTGATGACACATTTATGTGGCCAAGTGTACAGGTGTAAACAGGCCCTTTGTTACAGATTGTGCAAATTCAGGGTGATGCCCGTTTCAAATGATATGCTATGCCACTTTATAGGGTGATGTTCCATTATTGCAAATTGACTGCAATTAACACAATTAATTAAAAGTTATTATCAGGGGAAGGCACAATTATTTATTCACACTGCTGACTGGAGACTTTATTGGCCTTCTCAAAACCTACTTATTCAAATGTAAAATGCATGTTAATATAATTTGTTTCACTCTCTGAATGTCTACTTCTAGAAAACGTTACATATGTGGTCTACTAAGAGAAATCTGTACATGTTACTTGGAATTGCATTAGATTTCCCTACAGAATTATGGCTTTTATCATCTTGCATGTATGTGCTACTGAATTGGAGTTGCTGATATCGTACAGGTTTTCTGGAGGTGTTTGGTGCAGTAGAGCTGCACAATGAATCGTATTCTATCCATGATCATGATTTATGCTTCTCTCAGTTTATTAAGCATAATTGTTTGTAATATGTGCCCACTCATTATACCGAAAACATTTAATTTCAATTTGTAATTTGCATTGTTAACAAGCCTCCACATGTTTTCATGGTTGTGGTTGCCACATGTCAAGCCTTTAAAATACCCCAATCAGAGCTTTTTTTCTTAAATTGATACATTTGTTGCCCAGTGGTTTACTTAATCTCCCCAACCTGGCAACCATATGCACATACTCTTTCTACATTATGGTAAAAAAAGCATACGAGCTGAGAAGTCCAGCCAACATGTAAGCTGGAATTCTGTTCAAATAAAAGTGTAATACAGCCAGTGTCATTTATTTCATGTAATCAGTTATTTATCCTAGTTATTATCCTAAAGTTATTTATCCCAGTTATTATCCTAAATGATAAATAACTGAAATGTAATTTTAATATGACTTTTTAATTTGTAACATGCCGCTACAAGTTGTTGCAGTTACCAGATCTCAAGTGTTTAAATCACCCAATTATTTATTTTTATTTAATTTTTATATTATTTAATCGAGCTGAAAACACTGGTAAATTCTGAAACATAAATAAAAAAATAAAGTACAAATTACTAATTGTGATTATATTTTTGGAGCACAATAACAGTGATTAAGCATTGTTGTGTAGCTCTGTGGTGCAGTTTAGTACAGTTTTGTCTTCTCTAACTGTGTTTGCACAAACAAACTTTGCATAATTAAAAATTTGTATCCAAAGTGTGACAACTAATCAATAAAATAGTAGTGCTAATTTTGCACTACTCACACTTCTTCTCACAAAAGTGAGCGCAGCTATATTTACATACCTCATTACTACACAAAAGCATGCTATGTACAACTTCAGCCAGTCATTAACGGAGGCTTGTAATTAACAGTACTTTGTACACTAATCCAATTTGCTTTATGATCCACTAACATATGCTTATGTTTAAACACCTCATTTGCTTCCTTGTTAGGAGCTAAATTAAACGTAAGACACAAATTGCTCTTTATTTGCACAGCAATGGTGACCAAAATGAGATAAGTTACAAGAGATTTGAAAATGCGAGACTGCGAGATCAGAAGGTTATTTGAGAGAAGAAACAATCCTTTTCAATGACGCATTTGTTCTTAGGCAGCATGAAAGTTTCTGGCATAATCGACAATGCAAAACAAAAATTAATTATTACACATTATTTAACAGGCGAGCATTAGCAGAACAAAACAGCTTTTGATCATTGTACCCCTCCTACTATGCAAAAAAGCATGAAGACACAGCAAAAGTATTATTATCCAACGTGTGCTTTGTTTGCGAGCTATGTTGTGTCTGATTTGAGACAGTTGTTGTGTATTTGTGTGGTGGTTTACCTTTTGAAGGCCATCCTCCTTAAGACTCACAATGTCAAGATCAAAGTCGGTGCGTAGACCTGAAGTTCTGTTGAAGCTCAGCCGTCCCGTCAGGCCATCCCAGTGAGACTTCAAAGAACAAAGAGATAGATCCAACAATTAAAACACACTAGGGTTGTGCAATATTCAAAATTTAATTGAGAATGGTATTTCAATCCCAATCAATTCCCCAATTCAAATTGAATTTAAATCAACAAAGTAGGCAGAACTGAAGTTCCAATTACAATTTAAACAGATCTGAGCTGGACAATGCCATTACTAAATTCAATAATGAAATGCATTCATCTGAAAATTGAGTGTTAAAACCTGACATGTTACATTATTGACACAATTTTCCTATTTGATATTGTGCAGTGCTTTGTTACAATTTGTATTGTTAAAAGCGCTATATAAATAAAGGTGACTTGACTTGACTCTTAAAAAATTTCAATTTTCCAAATAATGTCAATGTTTAATTCTATAAATAACAATAAACAAAAAAAATGTAATTTATATTTTGTGATGTTGTGGTATGTTAAATATTTTGACAGCACTAAACTTGCTTTACAGCAATATACCAAACCAGTTGAGGAAAAATGTTTTCTATATTTTAGGAAATAATAGGAAACATTACATGATGTATGATGTAATTGTTGATGTTTTATTTGAATAATGAAATACATTTTTTGCTGGACTGTTAAACTAAAAAAAAACTAAAAAATGTTGCAATGGTAAATGGGTGAAATAAAAAAAAGTTTTAATTTAATTTCCAATTCAGCCTCATGTGGTGTGTGTGTCAAAAGTCCATTCAAATTCACACTCATGAATTAAAAATGAGTAAGTTCTTCAGTTCGGTTCAGTTTAGTTCCAAGTATGGTACACTTGTGCTTGCACACACACACCAATATACATCCGTATAAGCGTGCACACACACACACACACACACACACACACACACACACACACACACACACAGCTTCTATTTCCTTTTTAATTACATTTTACATCCCAGCTCCTCAGACATATCTTCCCCCAAGACCTCCGTCCTAATTAACGACCATCTCACTTGCAAAGATCTCTAGAGACACAGAAAAAATTACACTGCAGCTCCTCGTCCCCTAAGCAAAGAGCTCCTCCCCCAAACAACACACACTGATCTCCAGCCCTTTCCATAACCTCTTCCAAATGAAACACCTCCGTTCTTGTTCAGGAGCGAGGACATTTCACAGGAATGCATGTTCTTCGCTATGCCAAAAGAGAGACAGCGGTCTCCACACCAACTCTACAGCCCTCATTTTGCTCTTCTCTCGTACGTGCCGCTCCACAGAGCTGTGTTCAACAACTCTAATCTGCCTATTATGAGTCCCAATCAAAGTCTCTCTTGTGAGCTGAAATAAGAGCTGATTAAGACGAGCACATTTGCGTGCGAAGCACACGGTGATAAGAAAGTGGGACACTGTGAGTTTAGTAGTGCAGGGCCAGAATAGTACGAAGGCAAACTCGTTGCTATCAACTTATCTACTGCACTTAAATGAGGCAATTCAAATGGATGGTGAATGGTGATTGTTTATCAGGTAATACCCACCGTTAAAACTAAAGATTGCCTTTGAATAATGATGCAGTATTTATCAGTAGTAAAAGTATTTACTAATGACTAATTGGTAAATATATTTGGACATTTAGGTCACAATTAAATGTATAGGAATATCACTGATAAGAAAACATTGTAGCTAGTGCTCTTTATTTCACAGAAAGACACCACATGCACACTTTTCAAGGTAAACAATTCACAAAATGAGTCTGCTTTAAATGATATCTATATAGATAGATAGATAGATAGATAGATAGATAGATAGATAGATGATACAAATATAAAGAAAAAATATATACTTAATTTCAGCAATTCTTATGCATGTGTTTTTTTACTAGCTCTAAATTAAATTGTGTGATATCCTATATATATATATATATATATATATATATATATATACACAGTACATATATTATCTCACAGAGGTGAGTACACCACTCACATTTTGTAAATATTTTATTATATCTTGTCATGTGACAACACTGAAGAAATTACGCTTTTCTACAATATAAAGTAGTGAGTGTACAGCTTGTATAACAGTGTGAATTTGCTGTCCCCTCAAAATAACTCAACACACAGCCATTACTCTCTAAACCACTGGCCACAAAAGTGAGTACACCCCTAAGTCAAAATATCCAAATTTGGCCCAATTTAGCATTTTCTCTCCCCGGTGTCATGTGACTGTGTTACAAGGTCTCAGGTGTGAATGTGGAGCAGGTGTGTTAAATTTGGTGTTATCGCTCTCACTCTCTCATACTGGTCACTTGAAGTTCAACATGACACCTCATGGCAAAGAACTCTCTGAGGATCTGAAAATAAACTAGATAAAAAAGTTTGTGAACAAACTTTAAGTTGCCTTGAGAAAGCCGGACCAGAAAGTTTTAAAAAGTTTGTAAAGTTTAAAGAAGTTTAAAAAGTTTAAGTTTTAAAAGATTAAGTTTTAAAAGTTTTAAAAGTTTTAACAGTTTTAAAAGCTTAAAGTTTGATAGATAGATAGATAGATAGATAGAGCATGTTTTTAGCATTATTAACATTTTGCTAGCATGTTGCTAGCATTAGTAGCATGTTGCTAGCATGATTTTAGCATGGTTAACATGATTTTAGCATGATTCGCATGTTGCTAGCATGATTAGCATGTTGCTAGCATGTTGCTAGCATTATTAGCATGATTTTAGCATGATTAACATGTCTGCTAGCATGTTGATAGCATATTGCTAGCATGTTTTTAGCATGATTAGCCTGTTACTAGCATGTAGCTAACATTATTAACATGTTTCGCTTGCATGAGTTTAACATGATTAGCATGTTTGCTAGCATGATTAGCATGTTTCCAACATGATTAGCATGTTGCTAGCATGTTGATAACATGATTTTAGCATGATTAGCATGTTGCTAGCATTATTAGCATGTTGCTATCATGATTTTAGCATGTTGCTAGCATTATTAGTATTTTGATAACATTATTAGCATATTGCTAATGTTTTTACCATTTTGCTAGCATTATTAGCATGTTGCTAGCATGGTTTTAGCATGATTAGCATGTTGCTAGCTTGATTTTAGCATAATTATGATTAGCATGTTGCTAGCATGATTAACATGTTGCTGACATGATTTTAGCATGTTGTTAGCATGATTAGCATTGTTGCTAAAATTATTAGCATGTTGATAGCATGATTTTAGCATGATTATCATGTTGCTAGCATGTTGTTAGCATTATTAGCATATTGCTAGCATGTTTTTAGCATGTTGCTAGCATTATTAGCATGTTGCAAGCATGGTTTTAGCATGATTAGCATGTTGATAACATGTTGCTAGCATGATTAATATGTTGCTGACATGATTTTAGCATGTTGTTAGCATGATTAGCATGTTGCTAGCATTATTAGCATATTGCTAGCATGTTTTTAGCATGTTGCTAGCATTATTAGCATGTTGCAGGCATGGTTTTAACATGATTAGCATGTTGATAACATGTTGCTAGCAAGATTTTAACATGATTAGCATGTTGTTAACATGATTAGCATGTAGCTGACATGATTTTAGCATGATTAGCATGTTGCTAGCATGTTGCTACCATGATTAACATGTTGCTAACATTATTAGCATGTTGTTAGCATGATTAGCATGTTGCTAGCATGATTAGCATTGTTGCTAGCATTATTCGCATGTTGTTAGCATGATTTTAGCATGATTTTAGCATGATTAGCATGTTGCTAGCATGTTTTGCTAGCATGATTAGCATGTTGCTAGCATTATTAGCATGTTGCTAGCATGATTAGCATGTTGCTAGCATGATGCTAGCATTAGTAGCATGTTGCTAGCATGTTTTTAGCATGTTGCTAGCATGATTAGCATTGTTGTTAGCATTATTAGCATGTTGTTAGCATGATTTTAGCATGATTAGCATGTTGCTAGCATGTTGCTAGCATTATTGGCATGTTGCTAGCATGATTAACATGTTGTTAGCATTCTTAGCAAGTTATTAGCATGTTGCTAGCATGATTCTAGCATGATTAGCATGTTACTAGCATGTTTCTAGCATGTAGCTAGCATGATTTTGATAGATTAGAAATAGAATTAGATAGAGTGAACGCTTAAATTAGTTTGAATGAGATAGAAATAGTACATAGAAGGGAAGTCTGATTGAGTCTAATGGGCTTCAGTCTGTTTAGATTTGAATTTTGACAGTTGGAGTTTGAAAAGTCTTGGCTCATCTGAACATTCCGTCAGTGTAAGTCTATGGGATTTTTATGATATTTAATCTTCAGTTTTATGAAAATCATAAGTCTGATCAGTTAGAAAAGATATAGCATACCGAGTCAGAACATTCTGAAGACCTGGGCTGAGTTTGGAGTCTGTAGAGTTAAAGCTCTAGGAGGAGATAGAATTGCAAATTTAGTCTCAGAAGAATAATAATAAGAAGTTTAAATAGGATTTCAGTAAGTTGGCTTTCACAAGCCAACTTAATAATTGTTGCTCTACATAAAGATGGCGTAGGCTATAAGAAGATTGCCAAGACCCTGAAACTGAGCTGCAGCACGGTGGCCAAGACCATACAGCGGTTTAACAGGACAGGTTCCACTCAGAACAGGCCTCGCTATGGTCGACTAAAGAAGTTGAGTGCACATCCTCAGTGTCATATCCAGAGGTTGTGTTTGGGAAATAAACGTATGAGTGCTGCCAGTATTGCTGCAGAGTTTGAAGGGGTGGGGGGTCAGCCTGTTAGTGCTCAGACCATACGCCGCACACTGCATCAAATTGGTCTGCATGGCTGTCGTCCCAGAAGGAATCCTCTTCTAATGATGATGCACAAGAAAGCCCGCAAACAGTTTGCTGAATACAAGCAGACTAACGACATGGATTACTGGAACCATGTCCTGTGGTCTGATGAGACCAAGATAAACTTATTTGTTTCAGATGGTGTCAAACGTGTGTGGCAGCAACCAGGTGAGGAGTACAAAGACAAGTTTGACTTGCCTAGGTTCAAGGTTTGTTTATTCGTCACATACTAAATTATACAGGGTATAATTTATAATTATATTTTATTATAATGTAGGGTATAATTTGCCTACAGTCAAGCATGGTGGTGGAAGTGTCAAGGTCTGGGGCTGCATGAGTGCTGCCGGCACTGGGGAGCTACAGTTCATTGAGGGAACCATGAATGCCAACATGTACTGTGAAATACTGAAGCAGAGCATGATCCCCTCCCTTTAGAGACTGGGCCACAGGGCAGTATTCCAACATGATAACGGCCCCAAACACACCTCCAAGATGACCACTGCCTTGCTAAAGGAGCTGAGGGTAAATGTAATATGTGGGGCTTCCTCAAACGGAAGGTGGAGGAGCGCAAGGTCTCTAAAATCCACCAGCTCTGTGATGTTGTCATGGAGGAGTGGAAGAGGACTCCAGTGGCAACCTGTGAAGCTGTGGTGAACTCCATGCCCAAGAGGGTTAAGGCAGTGCTGGAAAATAATGTTGGCCACAAAAAATATTGAGACTTTGGGCCTAATTTGGACAATTTCACTCACTTTTGTGGCCAGCGGTTTAGACATTAATGGCTGTGTGTTGAGTTATTTTGTGGGAACAGCAGATGTACACTGTTTTACAAGCTGAACAATCACTACTTTACATTGTAGCAAAGTTTCATTTCTTCAGTGTTGTCACATGAAAAGATATAATATATATATTATATATATCAGACACCCTGCTCCCTAAGATATCTACAACCACCACTAAAAAATCCATAATGGTTGATGACAAAAAAAATAAAAGCTTGATATCCTCTGTATAACTTATATAAAAATATTAATGTAACCAGCTTACCAGTCAATTCCAACTGAGTGGTATGCCATGCAATTTTTTTAAACTGTATTGTTCCATGCAATGTCTTAAATTTAAGTTGTGCATCTATTGAATCTACTTTCATACCTACCAAACTGTAATTAAATATTTAACATGAAAAGTGTGCTTAAACTATCTTTCTTTAAAATTAAAATAAAAAATATAGAAAATTATTGAAAATTGAAATATTCATCCAAATATAAAAATAAAATAAAAAAAATGTAATCATCTCTAACGTGTGCAAATACTTTTTTTGGGGGGGGTCACCTTATACAATTAAAGCAGAATAAATCAAAAATAAAAGACAGCCTCTTAAAATTAGTTTAAATAGGCATCAGTGACAAGTGTTCAGCGGAGAAGCTGATACTGTGTTATTTAAACAATATCTTATATATCTTATCTTTTCTCTGGAGAGCTGAAGTGTTTGTGACAGCACTGCCACGAGCGATTGTCATTACCTCTTTAATGAAACTCATGAAGCGTCCTCCGAACCTCCAGGGTTTGTGGCGATGACACTGCAATGAGTTGACAGTCATCTGCGGCGCATGCTGGTAAGAAACCGACACGATGTGGACTGCGTCGTACGTCAGAGCAGCATCTGTCTGGAATAAATAGGGGGGCGATATGTCAGCTGAAAGGATCTGACCAGCTGGAGGAGTGCAAGACCTGACCAGTTGACAACCTTGTCAAACAGCAAACTGGGCCACTGCTCAGGATCATTAGCACACTTGAATCAAAATGTAAGTAGAAAAAAAACTCATCATGCTTTGATTCAAGTCTGATGCTAGGAGACAGTGTGCATGAGTACATGTCTTGTTGTTTTTGGAGGAGGAGGAGGAAGGGGTTGTGGTTCAAGAAATAGTGCCTAATGGTCACATTTTATACCTTTCTTCATTCTGGTGTGAATAAGTTTTGTTTGCATTTCGTTAGCTACAAAGTTGCCCAACTGTCTTTGATTTTGCGCTGCTATTTTTGATGAGAAACATCAAATGGCAAATGCTCCAAAAGTGTAACAAAACAGCGCTACACATTTGAATTCAGAGCAGGTATGTTTATTTGCAGACTGATCTCGATCATGTGACCCAGTGAGAAGCACATGAATTCAGCACAGATTTATCTGTCACAACACCCAGATGTTTTGGTTATTCAAAGCCAAATAAAACAGATTGAATTTGAACAGAAGATTGAGAAAAAAAAACTTTGTGGCATGATTTATCCAATCCAAGTTGTTACAATCAACAAATTACCAACATTTATTATGGCTATTTATCATTGATGTAGTATCACTATCATTACTGTAACATGTATAACAGTAACCCTGGCATTTTTGCAGAAATATGGTATTTCCATATTGAATGTCATTAGATTAACATAGTCATGTATATACTGTATTAACATATTTCATGAGTAATTAAACTTTTGTTATGAACCTGTGGC
The DNA here is from genome assembly GCA_027564155.1 of Gymnocypris eckloni scoliostomus. NCBI lineage: Eukaryota > Metazoa > Chordata > Actinopteri > Cypriniformes > Cyprinidae > Gymnocypris > Gymnocypris eckloni. The sequence continues at coordinate 1,568,055 of CM050426.1, forward strand.
AGTTTTTTTTATAGTATTTATACTAAATGTGGTTAATGTTGTGTATAACAAATATAACAGTTTTCTAAAAACAGTAATTTTTCTACTGTGGTAGTGAGAAGCCATATGTGGTTTGCCATGATCTACAAATGTATGATAGTGTGAAAGAACGACGTCCTATAAAAAATCACACTTAGACTGTGTACTACTTAATCACAACTCAAACGCTGTGCTTTACTGTCCAAAAACTATTTCCATGAGACATGTAATGTAATATATTACTGTTTTGACACAAATATAAGACGACCCCCCCCTTTCAAGATGTACCTTTTGGAAAAAGGCTTTTTGAAAACCAAACCTTGTGATATTTCTTAAATTAATTTCATATTGAACATTTGTCCTATTTACATTTTTGTTTTAAAAGTATGGTAAATATTGGTCAAATGTACCACCAATCACAGTTTAAAATATACACTTTTTGATAAACCATAAAAATAACAGGTAGCCAATCTGAATTATATGTGACCATGGACCACAAAACCAGTCAGAATTTTCAGAAGATGGATGTGGCAGGAACTATATGTCTCACATCAGTCCCGTTAGCTGTTGCAAATCCAATGACACCATATAAGATGTGTATGCAAATGTTTTCAACCTTGCACAGAAGACATAAATAGGACACGTTGATATTGTAACGTATATTGGCAGGAATTCAACTCTACAAGTCACCAGAAGGGGGGCAGCTAAAGAATCAGCGTCTCTCTAAAACCCCTCCCCCTTTGCATCAGCGCAAAAGCGCGCGATTCCGTCCGGTCACAGAACAAAGAGAAATGGCCACTAGAAGATTTCAAGACACATTCATTTCATGATAATAATTCATCTACATGTGGATATTAATTGTTGTACTCTTTCTCTCATATGCTTGTGGAATGTGAATTATTAGGAAAACGTGGGCTGATTTCTAATCGTGCTTTAACCTGGAATGTGTAGGCTGTTGTGTTTAGACTTTTATGAATGGTTGCAAAATTATATGAATCAATAAGATAACGAATGTGATATTATAATGTGTAAACCTGATAAGAGTTTTAATACATGGGTAAAAGTTATTTCTCATCGCATGAAAAATGCCTTGCAAGAGCAGCCGTGAAGGCGGGGCTTCGCCCCGTACCGACGCTCTGATTGGACCAGCCACCTTTGGGGATGTCCAAAAAAACGGACTGTTTAAAAGCGGCCAGCGAGCGCCGCCTCTCTTCTCTTCTTCTCTTGCAACTCTCTGGTGCTCCTGAACTGTACGGCGCTCCAAGCGCGCAAGGCTGACCTGGAAGCCGGCCCGCTGGACTCTCACAACGAAACCAACCAAAGAAGTCCAAGACCGTGCCAAAGCCGTAACACCACAGAATAACGAGCTCAACAACTTCAGAGGAGAGGGGAGCTTTCCCGGTGACGTCACGCGACAGCGAAGCAAGCCAGCAGAGTTTCCAGAGCAATGCGTGGAGCTGAAACAATAGCTCTATATTAAACTGTATTTTATTACACAACCATTCATAAAAGTCTAAACACAACAGCCTACACATTCCAGGTTAAAGCACGATTAGAAATCAGCCCACGTTTTCCTAATAATTCACATTCCACAAGCATATGAGAGAAAGAGTACAACAATTAATATCCACATGTTCCTTGTGTAGATGAATTATTATCATGAAATGAATGTGTCTCTTGGAAATCTTCTAGTGGCCATTTCTCTTTGTTCTGTGACCGACGGAATCGCTTTTGGCGCTGATGCAAAGGGGGAGGGGTTTTAGAGAGACGCTGATTCTTTAGCTGCCCCCCTTCTGGTGACTTGTAGATTTGAATTCCTGCCAATATACGTTACAATATGCATGAAACAAAAAGTCAATTATAAATAAATGGTAGCACTGAATGCATTTTTTTCTGTAATAACAGTACTCCTCTACATCAAAATAATCTGAAATTCTACAGAACAGCGTAAGAGTATTTGAACTACTGTGAAATAGTTCAATATATGATCACAGAAGCCATACAGTTGAAACCAGTCTTTATGATATTATGTATTCAACAATGGCAGTGCACGAGGCATACCATTTGGGATTATTAAATCTGAAATGCTGCAGTCTAAAATATTCTATTACCTAGAAAATAAAAGTAGATACTGTATTTAAGTCTCAACAATGGCAATTGTTATTATTACAGACACAAAATCCATCTGAAACAGCTCACAGAATAAATAAATAAATAAATAAATAGCTTTTTTAAAGGTATTTTTATAAGATTATGGATTAACTGAATAAGTACAGCTATGGATTACATTGGTTACAGTGAAAGTGGGATCTATTCAAAGCTTTTGTGCCATTGTTTAATTTGTTATTTCCTTTCTGGTTACCTGGCGGTAATATTCAGGGATAAAATGGAAGCATACCGTCATGATCCCTTCCAGGAGACCGGAGTCTGGTTTTGGGGGAATCTGCCTCTCAAGGGACCACTTCTCCACAATGGAGGCAACCTGAGGATTGTCCACGTTTAAGATGCGGAAACCGGTCATATTGACACCACAGAAGCGGTATGGCTCCAGGTTTATGGCCATGAGATCCTAGAGGAAGAGCGAGAGAGAGAAAATATCTAATTTAACCGGCCTGAATCGAGCTTCATTGTTGCTGGGTGAGAGGCTTCTTGTCTCTTTGTCTCCTAATAAAAGAAGCAGATAGAGAAAAAAAAAAGCTAGACAGAGCAAAAATAAAAGAGATTAAGGATAATACCGTACTTTCTAGGCTGCTTGGGTACAGCCAGATGAAGCATACTAGGACATACACCTCTGTGCCAGCATGCATGATATCATAGACAGTGAGCCAGGAGTCATTCGCACAATAGCTGATTGTTATTTCCTCTGTAATCCGGTCTTCATTGCTCCCATCCAGCGAATTGAACCGTAAACAATTCACACCGCTCTGAATGCCGACCTGACACTGAAATGTAATCACTATGTCTGGGCATTCAATTTTTTTAACAGTGTGGATTCTTCAAAAAAAAAATTGCACATTTTATATTCTCAATGCAGTGATGTGGGATGAAACACTCTGAAAATGAAATTGCTGGGTGTAAAATAGCATTAAGACTTAAGTGTAAATTAATCAAGATCTTTTCGTCTTACGAGGTCAAAGCAAAAGGCGCAGACGTCTAACACAGGGTTCTGTAAATCTGAGAATGAATGGCAAAATGAGCAAGACCATGTTCATTGAAAGAACTTCCCGTAATGTGCTGAGGCTAATTAACACTCTAGAACAATACCAACACACACCCACACTACGCATGCTATTGTCTGGAGTGTTATTCTGAGAACAGTCGCTCTGTTTCTTGTACCATCCTACATATTGCCAAACATGTTGGGAAGGTGGGGGCGGCGAAGAAATGTGGTGGAATATAATAGACTATTTCATTAACACCCTGTGGGGCTGGAACTGTTCGGAGAGAAGCCTGAAAAACACATGAAGAAAAATGCTTTCCCCGAGAAACAGCACTTTTTGAACTATACCATAAATTATTTCTTGTTAAATGTAGAAATGTAGATGTTATGATGGAAGTCTGTTTTATGGCTTCTTTCAATCTTAATGTTTTAATGTATCAGTACGTCATTAGTATATATGCGATGATTGATGCTCAAATGCTTAGAATGTAGTGCAATTCTAGTTGGATTATTTTAAACAAATATGATTACGAAAATAGCTACATTGTTAATTTTATTATGTCTTATGGGGAGGTGTTAGCAAAATTATGTCATGTAAATCCAACATCGTTGTTCGCCCACAACTATAACCCAGCTGCAGAATGGATATTTAGTGTGAGAACAACAATCGTTTAATATACGATGCATGTTATAAATAACACATCAAAAACAGATAAGATGATACTGATTGTGGAATTTGAGAAACATCTTACAATATAAGGCAAATCACTCAAGTTTCACAGAAAAAAGCATCATGACGGTTTTAGTTTCCATTTTGGGTGAAATAAACCTTTAATTCATCCATGGTTCCGACTGAAAAAATAAAATAAATAAAAGAACAATCTATGTAATTGTGCCCATCTCTTGTTATTAAAATGTAAGGTTTTGACATATAAATTCAGACTGTTATGCTCTTCAGCTGTTGATTGTGTTGCGAGGACATATATATATATATATATATTTGTTTTATTACTATTTATTCTTTTAGCAAATAGCAGCCTTTCATTGTGGATAGAATAATTGCTTCTTACTGGAATCTTGGACTGAGCATCACATTTGGTTAAGACACTGTTATAAAAATGAAAAAATAATAACTTTGTACTGCTAACTTGTTTCAAAACAATCTGAAAATAAGTACAGAAAAATGACTACTGTGCCTTTATAGATGAATTAGGCCTTTAAGTAATTTTATAGGTGAGGAAGCAGGAATGATGGTGGCTTGTTCTGAGGACAGTTATGATCTATTATCTCAAACACATCACTTTTGACTTTTCATGCTTTAGTAGGTTCATCTCAGAATTAATAAAATTGTCAGAAATAATGAAATAGCAATAACTAAATTAGTTTTTATTTACATAGGAAAGTGCTGTTTACACCTGGGTTCAAATTCAGACTAATATTACACCGGCAAAGAGTGTGTAATTGACGTAGTGATATTGCATTATAAAACTCAACATATAAAATGTAAGCAAGGAAGGAAAAACAAAGGACTGTCATAAAATCCTTCATGTGTGGATTGTGGAACTACTTTGCTATGTCAGAGATTCATAAAGAAACTTACATGAGACCATTTTGCCAGTTTATCAAGTTTTTCTCTGTCAATGAAAGCTCCAAATAGTTCCAAACAAAGAAATAGCATTGCACTGCATCGGTATAGGTGCTTCGCTCCTTAATGAATCTGCATATTTGAATGAATCGGTTGCATAAATGATTCATGACTCTCTCATAACTGCACTTGCCGCCACCTACTGGAAAGTCCACACAGTCCATTCAGAGATCCTAAAGCAGAAAGTACTTAGGACTGACCAAATTTAATCTGCAACAGCACTGTCGTCAAACACTTATTTTCTAAACTAAAAGTTGTATATATAAACTACATAAACTATATTTTGCATAGAAAAGGAATCAGGTCTGAATGTACAGTTTAATTAGGTATAAGACAGCTCCTTTAAAATGTATTTTCGGGGGGGGGGGCTGTTGAATTAGGTGTGTTTTTTTGGCAGCAGCTATTTATGTTAAGTGTAAATAAAAAGGCAGTGTCTAGTGCAAATAAGCAACCTTGTTGCCAAAAGCCAATTTCACCAACTTTGCTTACTATTGCTCAGATATTTGACCTTCAGTTCACACAACATTACTTCTGTTTACAATTTTGAATAACATCTATGGCTATTTGCATATTGTGAGAACAATGTGTTATTTATACTTGGTGTAAACACTTAACTACTACTATTTTTACACTTAGAATAAATGCCTAAACTGCCTAAATGTTTTGACAAATCCACAGCTTTAGAAATGAAAAAAGCACATATATACACATTTGCTGTGCAGCCAACCGTATATAAATGCAGTTTCTGTTCAATCATATATAAATGCACATTCTAGAACCATTTTTTATGCACACATACCTATATTTACTAACACGATCACATTGTGTAGTCAGATAACGCTGTTAAATCGTATTGAGTACATTAGTTTGCATTGACTTCCAGTGAAATTCAACTTGCGTATCTCCTCGGTGTGACTCCTATGGTCTATTTATCATAACAAAGGATAATTGTGTGACAATATCATATATCAATTCACATGGGCAGAGAAAGTGTAATAATCTAATGAAAACACACAGCTGATTAGTTTTCAGTGTGTTGGGTAGTAATCAAGCCTTTAGCAAGGATCAGTAAACCTCCCCCATAACTCAGATGCTTGACATATACGGTGCATTACAAGGATACTTAAATTCCGTCTCAAAAACCAAGTGAATACATTTAAATAATTAAATAAATAAATAAAAAAGGCTTCTAGAAATATTAAAAATAAATAAATAAATGCCAATAATAATTAAAATACAATAATACATTTGAAATAAAATGAACTATAAACATAGAAGTTTATTCAATTATTTAATAAATACTATAAATAATACTGAAATAACAGCAGAGCTTTCTGGATATGTCTTATATGAGCCCCCTGTAGTCGGCTCACTAGATTTAGCAACAGTACCAAAATTTGTTCAAGAGAGATTTGCGTGTTTGCGAGACAGTGAGGGCCAGTACCGTGGCCAAAAAGTGTAAAACAAATCAAGATTCTTAAAACAAAATAACAAATTACAAGCGCAAATGCAAATCTAAAAAATCAAAATTCGGAAAACACGATGACAAATTCGAAAATATTATAACAATTCAGAAAACACTATGATAAATCAGACAAACCGGAAAAGGTTGGTATAGTCAGCGTCATTGGTTTGGGAATAGATGACTCACCACTGAATGGACAAGATATCTGTCAATCAAGATGTATTTGAGGCATGACACATAGAACAGCAGAGTCTATATAACACATCAGCTTCAATGGCTCAGATGATACATAGTGCACATGTATGTCTTTTAACACGATTGACCGGGGTTCAATCCCGCCTTATGCCAAAAATGTTTTCTCCCTTTTCAAATATCGTATCGCACGATAAAGGCATTGATTTTCAATATAAATTAAGGAAACAGTGTCAGTCATTTGCACATAGTGTAATGCAACTGAATATGGAGCTATTATTTCAGCTCCGGGAATTATTGTTAAAGATTCAATATTGCTTGATTAAAGTAATATTAATATTTAACTTACAATTATACTGTATTAAGTGGTCGTCCAGCGATCATTAAATCGTATATTCTATCAATCTCTCAAATTCGAGCTAAGGTAACGTCGTCTTTGTGGCAAATAAGGATAAAATACTTAAAATCACATTCCAGAGACAATTCTTTATTAAATGAAACAAGGTTTATTTGTTATACTGCTATTCTAACATACGTAATACACACAAACATACACACATGCATACGGGATTTTGGTGAGTAAACTCAGGAAGTTAAAATAGCCCTCTTAGCTGTTTTAACATTTAACCTAACCAGAAAAGATCACGACAAATACTTATGCTTTGTTACTGCTTTCAGATCAATTTTACCAGTTCAGTCAGAATTAGGAATGCTTAGTTTGTTACTTGCTTTTGTTGGTTTAAGCAGGCTGTTGCTTTAGTTTCGTTTTCCGCGTGAGTTCGACGTGTTGCTTCGGTCCTTTGTTTCGGGTGTCACGTGGTCAGTTCGCGCTTCTCCAGTGGCTCTCGGTTGGAAGCACGTAGTATATCTGGAAGCTGCTGGTTGACGTCACGGGAAAGCTCTCCTCTCCTCTGCAGTCGTTGAGTCCGTTGTTCTGTGATGTTACGGCTTTGGCCCGGTCTTGGACTTCTTCAGATGGTTGGTTTCAAGGCGAGCGTCCAGCGGACTGGCGCGCGTTAGAGGGCGCAGTTGCGAAAGCAGGAAGCGAGTTCAGGAGCACAAGAGAGAGTTTCAAGAGAGAGAGTTGCACGCAGGCGCGTTGTTTTAAACCGTCTGGTTTGGACATCGCCCACAGGCGGCTGGTGAAGCCCCGCTCATGTCCAGGCTTTCTACCTGCTTACACTTTGTGACGAAAAACAAAACTGTCAGAAAACTGGTGACCTGTAGGGACAGTTGAATTCCTGCCGACATACGTTACAATAGTTTAAATAGCATCTATTTACACAGTGCAAATAGCTACTGCCTAAAAATATGCATGCACATTTACAACACTGTACTCTGTATTATATTAACTTTGAATCAGAATACAAAAAAACATGTTAACGCTAATGTGAGGGTGTTTCTAATACAGTGTCTATGTGAGTGACAGTACATTTGACATAGTTCTGTCAAATAGCTATAGCAGTTATTTACTCTACAGGCAAATACCTATTTACACTGTTAAAATAGTATGATTTTCTGCTATGTATACTTCTTGTTATAGTGGCAATTTTCTGCACTTCAGTATTGAATTACAGTATAAAACAGAATGCAATAATAACGCATTGAGTGTAAATTATAATTTTAATTAAAATTAATAAATTGATGCCACCTACAATAAACAGTAAAGCCCTCCCTACACCTACCCTAACCCTACCCAATGCTTTATTTGCAACTTTTTTATTATTTCCTTAATTTCTATTGAAAATAAATGCCTTTACGATGTGATATGAGATTTGAAAAGGGAGAAAAAAAGTTTGGCAAAAGGCGGGATTGAACCCAGGTTGATCGCATCAAAAGACATACTGGCCCGCGATTTACCATCTGAGCCATTGAAGCGGAAGTGTTATGTGGACACTGCTTGATTTACACATATATCGTCCAGTCAGCGGTGAGTAATCTATTCCCAAACCAATGACGCTGCCTCAAACTATACCAACCTTTTTCGGTTTGTCTGATTGTCATTGTGTTTTCTGACTTGTTATAATGTTTTCTGAATTGCTGTTGTGTTTTCAGATTAGCATTATTTTTTTTTAGTTTTGCATTTGTAATGTTTTAATTTTTTTTTAGAATCATGATTTTTGTTTTTGCACTTCTCGGCCACTGTAGAAATCTATACAAACAGTGCTTTGCAACTTAAACTTCTGAGCTTCAAAATCCAGAGGTGGAACAGTTTTTTAAACACTTTATTGCCTTCATAAAGGCTTTTCAAAGACGTTTTGTTGATCTGAGCTTGAGAGAAGGGCTAATGTTTACACCGGGGTGGCGGAAACTCCATTAAGGCTGTTTTGTCAAGTGAAATTGATATTGCAGACTGGATCCAAAGCTCATCTGAAATTAAAAGCTATTCATCAAAAAATAAAGTGAGAGCAGCACAAGAACATATTACATTCAATTTGCCATTAGTACTGCGGTACATTACCAGAGTGGTGAAGATGTAGTGATAGTACTCTGTCATCATCCCCATCATCTGGGCCTGGAGGAAGAGGAGGGGTGGGGTAGAAAAAACAATGAAAAAGGTCACTATGTCATGGCTGAGTAATTTGCAATCACTGTGGCAGCCAACACAAACAATGACAACAAATGAGATTGAATCAAAATAGTGGAACTATGAAGAACCATTCAACTCTGTTGATTTATCGACGTCTCTCTCCATCTGTGTTTCTTGTATCATAAAGCACAACAGTTAGCGCAGCTAACCTTTAGTAGTGATAAGTGCCATTCAAGAGTTCACCCTCATGCTGTTCCCGAACACAAAAGATAAGAATATTGATGCCGATCTTTTGCATAAAACTGAAGTGAAAGGCGATGTTTGACAAAATGGTTTAGAATGACCTGAGGATGAAAATGAATTTACTATTTCTACAGGGCCCTATGAAATCCATACCCCCAAAATTTCATTTTATTCTATTGTATCATATTCTATTATATTCTATAATATTACATTCTATTATATTATATTCATGTTTGTTTGTTTGTCCAACTTCAAACTATTTTTGTTTATTTTTCAGGATTCTGTTCTAATGGTTTAGTTAATAATCAAAAAGTATTTCTAATCAACTGAATGCATACAAATTTTAACATTTTATAATCTATTAAAATGTTAACAATAACAGTGCCCTATGATTTGTTGTTTATTTGTATGTATGTATTTATTTATGAAGCTCTCTATTATATATATATATATATATATATTGTATGGTTAAATACAAATCTAAAATAAAAAAAAATCTGTTAACGGATGCATCAAACTTATTTAAAATGCAATCTTTTAAAATGTAATCAAATTATTAGTATAGCTATTTTATTATTTTTAGCAAATAATGTACTGCAGCTACTGTATAAATTATTTGTAGTCATAAATGTGCCACTCATTCAGACTAAGACACGTGGGTCAAGCAGACTTCATATTTCACATGTTTCTTTCATATTTTTTAGTTTTTGTTTTGTGCTTTAATATTAACAAACACTATTCCATATTGCAATTTTATTAAGCAAGCATCCATACTTTTGATTTATTCATCTAAACGTGGCCAAATTCCATGGCATTATGGGTTATACGGTTCCATTTTAATGTCTGGATTCAGTGATTCTGTTCAGATGTTCTGCATCGTGGCAATCATAGGGCCATATTCCTGTATTCAAACATAATGATTGCTTTATATATTGGTCATAGCTACTCCCAATACATTTCCTTCAATGTTCATACAAATGCTCAGTTTTCCCTTGGTGCTCATATGTCTGCTTTAATTATGCCATCTGCCGTGAGGAAATCTCAAGGTTATGCTGAGCTCTTTCCCTCTTCTAGACCATAATCACTCAAGTTTGTGAAAAAGTCAGAAATGGATTCATTTCTTACAATGGGTTGAAGAAATAGCCCCTTCTATGTCTGTGCCTGTAGTTTCTATATCTCTCAGTCCCTCTTTCTCTCTCTCTCTCTCTTTCTCTCTCTCTCTCACACACACACACACACACACACACACACACACACACACACACACACACACACACACACACACACACACAGGCATAGACTGCCTTTTAAAGACTTCTGGGATTTAGCCCACAGACGTCTTCGACAGACTCTGTGTCCGACTGCATTTCCTATTTCTCTTTGGCCTGAGGGGGAGTACATGCACCGACAGAAGTTCAGGAGAGGCTGACAGAGAAAAACGAGCCGCAGACAGGTTGTAGACAGGTGACTGCGGGACTAAGCTTATTAAGAGGACTCGGGCCACAGAGAATGACACATCTTTTTCATAAGTTCAAATGTGAAATAATACAGCCTACAGTTAAACAGGAAGATACATGCAGGGGCGTCAACGCTGAATGAAACGAAGAGCAAAATATCGTCTGGAGAGCCTTTGTAACACATACAAGGATAAAAGCAGTACCGGTTTTCTCTTAGACATAAATAGAAAAACATATTCCGTCCTCATTTGACCCGTGGTAAACATTCTCCATAGCAATCGTGATGTTATCAGATGTTGCAAGGACAAGTTTGTGAATGCACAACATACATCTTCCCTTCACATCTACAGCACTGGATAAAATAAAAATAAATACATAGAATATTGATTTCTTTCAAAACTACACTGCTAAGTTTTTTAACTGACATCCCATAATTTACTTTATGTACTGTATTTATTTCTCAGGCTAATAAAACATAAGAAATAGTGTTTGTATAATGGCCCCAAGAAGTATTAAGACACTTAAATCACACTTAATTAATTGATTATCTTATAGGCAACATCGCTGGCCATGGCACAATATCTAATGGCCAATAGGTGGTGCGGTAAGAGGCAGAGACTTAAAATGTATAAAATTGTGTTTATTTTAAGAGCTGTACTCTAAAGACTTAAATAAATGCATAGAGTACGTAAAGCATGCATACAGTCTGTGATGTAAACAGACATTTTTTTTTTTTTTTAGAAATCATAACTATGGCATTATAAATAATTCTGAGAAATTGAATTGAAAGAATTGAAATGATGACAATTCATAAGTAAAACTATTTAAATAGTTGCATTTACAAGTCATAATTATGTAGACAATGTTGAAATTATGAGATAAAGCTGTTATGACATTATTAAAAAATATGAACAAATTATATTTGTATGTTCTAATGATTAATTGTATCAAATATTTTTCACTTCTTAGGTCAGAATTCTTACTTTTTATCTGATAATTATGATTTAGTTTGCCATAGTTCTCAACATTTTGACTTGCCATAATTTATACTTTTTGTCGTATAATTATTACTTTTGATCCCATTATTACATAACACAATACAAATGTTGTGTCATAATTAAGATTTGTTAATTGTGATTTAGTTATAATTATTATGTAGTCTCTCATAATTTCGACATGTTTATTTCATAATTATGACTTAGTATCTTACTAGTACAAAATTCAAACCTACAGCACTGGATGTTTCTATATACAATTAAAACATACATTAGCAACCAGGCACTCACACTGATGTGTTATAGAGACTTGTTATGGGGCTACAAATGACTATGGGGCTAGAAATGACAATGACTTTTTGCAATGACATTGATATTTTTTTAAGGATAGCATAAATAAATAATTGGGCCACTGTCCATGTTCACATGTATGTGCAGCTTCATCTCCATTCTGCCTCCTGCTAAAAATATAGCATATTTCAATTAAAATGTCAGATCCAGATACAAAACAGCTTCTCCAGATCTGGACCAAAACTTCAAACAGGCTTGATTTCTGAGAGAACATCAGTGGATAGTATGATATGAGTGTGCATCACTTTACAGAGTATGAACTCACTTGTTTGAGGATCTGGGCAGCCATTGTGTGGCTGCAGTCGAAGATAATGCGGAATTCTTTGCTCCTTTTCATCTCTTTGAGCAGAGGTCTGGTGTCCGTGTTGTCCAGAGGGAGCTGTCGGATCTTCAGCCTGATGTTATACCTGGATGGAGCCATAATTAACTCCTGGAGTCTGATTAAACCTGCACAAGAAGAGTTGAGTGCCAGAGTCAATTACTTAGTATATCAGTACCAGCTCAAACCATCCTAGGGGAGTCAAGCAAGGTTTGAACAGGATAGCTGGTATGTTGTTGGTTGAATGTGGCCTAACAGCTGTAACCACCTTTAAGAAGATGGTCTACCACACTGATATCACTAGACATAAACTAATACAATATATTGGTTAGTCCAGTTAATGGGCAAATATTTGGTCAATATTAAATCAAAGTTCCAATTTTGGGATGATTAAAAAAAATACTAAGATCTCATGTCATTATATTATCCACCCTGCACTACTGACCAGTGGTGAAAAAAAAACTAAAATAAATATTTTCTGCCAGGACGTTATACAGTACAATTAATTTAAAGATTAATTTATTTTAATTTTTACTTGCCATAGAAAGACCAAGTTGACCAACTGGTGTAGACCATGTTAGATAAATGATAATCTTGGACCAGCAAAAAAACATGTACAATTTTGATGGAAAGAGATAGGAAAATCTGTACTCGACCAAGGCCAGATTCAAACCCAGATCTACTAAAATATTGAAAGCAAAATGCTTCCCTCTGTGCCACTGCTCTGAAAACATGTACTATAAAGCAGACATTCAATGTAACATGCCGTTATCCTGGTTGTATTTTTAATAATAAATATGTTTTTATCACATATTAAAACACACATATGCATCTCAGATTAATTGCTTTCCATTCCCGCTCCTGTCAGAAGCAGCATTGCTTGATTACTTTGATGCAAACTGTTTCTAGAATATCAAGGCCTGAAGACTCATTCTAACAGAAACAGGAAAATTAAGAAACTTCTGCTGCTTATCACTGAAGTACAGAGTCTAATACACTTTTAAAGGTGGCGGACCCTCTTTAACTGCAATGACTTCCTCAAGTAACACAGTTTACAATGACACACTGACATAAAGCCATTATCTCTCACCTGTGCTGTCATCGTAAACCACGGTGGCTGTCTTCCACTTGAGGAACTGCACCAGGTCTAAGATAGCATAGCTGAGAGAAGAATAATCCGGGTACAGGTTGGCATAAAATGAATCCCTATTGTCCATCGGGTGGTGTTTCCATCGCACTTGAATGTGTGGCACCTCCAGGGCATTGCAGATAGACTGCACAGCATTCGATGAGGAGCTGTGAGACGGCCCAAATATGGCAACTACACCCAAAGACAGCTGGTCGCACGCTGGCGAGAGCAGACGGTGGGTCATGTGGTAAGAAATGTCAAAACAGAAATGTCACTGCATACAGAATATTCCTTTGTACGTTTTACAAAGTGGTGGTAAGTTTCATTCTGGCATAACCATTTGTATAGACAAAATATTAATATGTATTAAATATATATTCAAATAGGAAATAATTAATATTATTATTAATAAATCTTAATAATATTTCACAATATTCTTTTTTTTTTTTTTTTACTGTGTTTGAGATCCAAGCATGAGACCTTTAAGATGGGTTTTGGCTTAAGAAATATATTAAGAGTTAATAAAAGTTATTGCTTACTGGTAAGACTTAATAAAGGTCACCCACAAATAAAAAAATGCTGAAAATATACTCACCCTCAAGCCATATAATGTAGATGAGTTCTAAAAAAAATGCTGCCGTAGGACAAAAGGAGATGGACTTTTTTATTGGAGGAAGCTTTATTAAGGATTATCGGCTGGTATTTCGTCCAGAAGTGACTGTTTAAAGTTAAAAAGCCTTAATAACGGATTTGTTTCTTACAAACATGTAGCTTTTTACTTCACGAGGTTTTAACTGATGGAAGTTTTGTGGATTGCTTGTGGATTATTGTGATGCTTTTTTTATCAGCTGACTGGACTCTCATTCTGACGGCACCCATTTATTGCTGAGGATCCATTGGTGAGCAAGTGATGTAATAATAATTTACTCCAAATCTGTTCCCTTGAACAAACTAACATATATCTTGGATGACCTGAGGGACTACATTTTCAGCAATTATTTTGGGTGAGTAGTAGTCTAAAAACATTTACATTTTCACACAACTTACCTTTTCTGGAGGCCTCAAAGCTATCATAGATATTAATCCTCTGAATGTCGTACGTTAATGTTGTGTTGGGCAATAATGTCCTGTTTCTGTTGATATTATTAACTGCAAATTTAAAGGCCAGTTCCTCGGAGCTGACGAGCGCCACGGGTCCATCCATTTGTTCAAAAATCCCACCTAAAGAAAACAAGAGAAATCACCGTCAAATGAACCAAAGCTGAACCCGGAGACAAGGCTTGGAACCACATCCAAACCTCTAATGGGGTTTTGCATTTAGAGCTGTCGGCTAGCTCGCTTATGTACTTAAGCAACCCTTTTCGATCTGCTCAGCAGTAAGAAAGAGTGTCTGACAGTCACAGCTCAGGCTTTTAAAGTTCAAGGCCATAATGGAGATGAGGAGAGTGAAAGAGAGAAAGAGAAAAGTAAATGGCTTCATCAAAGGTACCTTGCCTCCTTAAGGCCTGCAGGTCACCTTTCATTCTATGATAAAATAAAATAAAAATAAATAAATCCACACACAGGCCTATAGCTGGTAGATAGAGTTTTTACACAGAAGTTTGAAACTTTAAAGCTGTTTGGGCAAATTCATTTCATAGCAATCTAGTGAGATTTTCAGAAATGCATTTTACTGCCAATATTCCACCAATGGAAGAGCTGGAGAAGTAAACTATGTGGTTATTGACTTTACTGTGCAATAGAACCCTATAAAAACAATAAAATGATAACATCTGGAGCACGCTGAGCAATCTTCAGCCCTTGAGGATTAATGCTGTTAGACCTGCTTCACCTTTCCAGAGTATATCAGCGATATAACGGTCTGGAAGCCAAAGACATATGAGCAGAGAGAAATATTGGAGGAGCAAAGTTTGTTCGGTTGTAAAGAATTCAATTTCACAAATTATCGGTTCATGCTATTAGGGATTTATAATGTTATTAGCACTTTCCACAAGAAGAGTACAACATAATGGCTGAAACTAAAGCGTGCCAAACTTGAAATTGAGTAATGTATTATTATTATTATTACATAAAAATATATTAACTTTGAATAATATTAGCTTTTTTTGTAACTATTGGTAAGTGGAAAAAAATGTGTACAACCCTGGTTTGTGTGTATATATACACAGTTGTTTATATAACACAGTTGCAAGTACTGTAACAGTGTTGCATATATTGCCTAATTTAATCTAGTTTGAGACCAAATATTTGTTTATATGTATTGATAAACTTATATTTCACATACAAGCAAGTATATGCAATACATAAATATGTACATAGGCCTACATTTTATTTCTCAATGTTCTTACAATACTTTTGATAATAGGAGTAAAATGCTTGAGCATGAAATAAATAGTGTAAATATTTGTCTTGTGTCCACATCCCATTCCTGTATATCACAATATTAATAGATTTTATTGATTGATTTAAATGGGATTTATGAAGGGATTGCTCACACAACTGCAATGCTTAAAATTCCCTATTTGTCATGCATGTTCATTTATATAATCATTTATCTAACGTTTAATACTTCACATTAAAAGTATGGGTTTTGTTTTTGTAAAGCTTTAAAAAAGATCAGCACTGGGACACCAACCTTACTTGTGGAAAGTGCTTGCTGAATTGTATAGTGCGTAAGCATACCAGATAAACTCTATGCCAAACATAGAGAGCCCTTGGGCTTTTTTTTTTTTTTTTACTTTTCTTTTTAATATTTCCAATCCTGCTTTTAGAGTCTGTAGCATGTAGATCCATGAATGCATGAATATTTAAGAGTTCTTGAGTCAAACCTCGGCACAGGTCAAGAACGACCTGAACATCGCTGTTATTCTTCCAGAGGAGAAGAGCTCAAGTACGAGGCTGCAGTGGAGGTCACAGGCCTAAAATCCAGAGAGCAGCGCAACAATGAGCCATGCACACTATTTATGACTCCAGCGCTGCTTGACTTCTGAAGGGACATGATGCATAAACTCCCTGGAAAGAGCCCCGGCGCATTAAAATAAATGAATCCTGCCGTTTTGTGGGGAAATCTCATTAGAGTACATTAAGTAATTGCTGGAGTATAAACTAATTTGACTATTAAGAGGATAAAATGTGCATTGCTCGGAAGCACTAAAATAGATTTAATAAAAATATGAGATCAGCTGCTGTGAGGAGAAAAAAAAACCGCCCCGCGAATAGCTTTACAATGAATGCGGCTGTTTCTAGATATACAAGCTATAAAGCAAAATGCTTGCGACTCCTCCATCAAACGGCAAAGAAGAAGCTTTGTTTCCGATCAGGCAAATCTCTATGAATAAACAGATATGGCAAGTTAATGGCGCAGGATATTTACGCTGATGTACAGCTCTGTGCTAAACGGGGTCTTTAAAGGGCTAAATGTAAACTGAGCTGTAACTTTTGATCTCAGATTTCTTGCACATCTTTCTCTAACATCCGTCAGTTTAAGTTGCGATTAAGTTGTTTCCTGTTTTGAAACAGCTTTACAAAGGCGGCCAAATTAATCTCTTGGGTTGTAGCCTGATAGAGAAAACATGTGCTCATTACAGCTGATACCTTTACTAATACGGCTGCCTGTAGACCTCTTTACAATCCACTAGCTTTTGAAGCACTGCAAAGAAAGACTGTAAATAGCAACACGATTATATAATTTCTTAGCATGTGATTTGCATCAGGGCAAGTGGTGAAATAGTGTTTCTGAATGAATCTCATACTGATATTTCCTCCCATTTGAAGCAAGGCGGCTGCATTCGTGGGGCTCGCAATTGGATTTGGCAGAGGGAATGGAGACGGGCGGGTCCCTATCTCTATCCTCACCTGCCAGATCCACTGCCCGTTCTCTGGGATCGGAAGCCCGTTCTGCGGTTTCTTCCCCTCAGGGGGCGGGCTCAGCGTTTCACCTATCTCCCTCCGAGGAGGAAGATGTGGAGAACGCTGATTATTCGCCCATTCAATCCCCACAATACGAGGAGCTATTAGAGGTAGTCACTAGCGCGGTTGCCAAGTTGAACATTGATTGGCCCGCCGATGATCAGACTGAAAAACAGAAAAGTAAATTAGATGAACGCTTTCTGCGTAGTAAGTCACTACCTCTATGCTGGAGCCTGCCTTTCTTTCCCGATATTCACACTGAGGTGTCGAAATCGTGGAAAAACCCTTTTTCATCACGCTTATTTATCCCTGCCTCCGATTATTATGGTAATGTGGCGGGGCTAAGCGAGTGTGGTTACAGAGCGATGCCCCGGGTTGAACAGATGCTTGTGGGCTATCTGTCACCCGGTGCGGCATCATCTCTGATGGCTCCGGTCTTGCCCACCAAGCCGTTGCGCGTATCATCAGCGCTGGTGGGCAAGGAGTACACGGCAGCAGGTCAGGCTGGTGCATGCCTTCACACCATGGCTGTGCTACAGGCAAATCAAGCAGACCTGCTGAAAGAGCTAGATGGGGGCGAGCAAATCAGTTCGAGTGATGTCGGAGAACTGAGGAGAACCGCTGATTTAGCGGAGAGGCACTTATGGTTGACTCTGTCCGACATGAAAGAGAAGGACAGGCTTGCGCCTTCTGGGCTGTTCGGCGACGCCGTTGACTCGGTCGTCGACAGGTACCAGGAGGCACGTAAACAGGCGGCAGCATTTCAGCGGTTTCTCCCTCGCCGCTCTATAGCTCCAGGGGCTGCTGGGCAGGAGCAGCCCCTGCTCCTCATATAGGGAGATCCAAAGGCAGAGCGTTGCCTCTCGTGCTCCCCCGCAGCGGGACCGAGGCTCTCAGCTCCACTACGTTTCCGGCTCAGGACTGTTGAGGGCGGCCCCTGCTGGGGAAGAGCGGGGTGCACCGCATTACACGGTGTCCGTCTCTCCTCAGCGCCCTCTGAGATCTTTCTGCCAACCCTGCCAGAGTTCCAGGGCGCAGCGGTCTCCTGCAGTGCCTCTCATTTCTTTCCAAGTGGAGCTGAGG
>CM050426.1:1586650-1606650 GCA_027564155.1 Gymnocypris eckloni scoliostomus
TTGTGACATTTTTCTTCCACGTGGTGCCATTGCTGACAGCATGAAATGGGAAGGGTTTTCTTTAAGTAACACCCTTTTATAGTCAACTGTCCCCTGTGTAATGAATAATTAGACTCACCTGTGGTTGAATTCTTGTTAAATTAGACATTTGTAGTCTAAAATGTAGCTTTGCTCCAGAGATTTTCAGTGGGGTGTACTCATTTTGCATCACCCTAATTTGAGTAAAACTGAAAATGTGTAATCTAAGTTATATTAATAACCTTACTTTCATGTTATAAGTTAAACAGATGTTATATTAAACTTAGTCTTGTCAACATTTTGGAAAATGTTTTTATGTTTATTGAGATGTTACTTTTCAAAGGGGGTGTACTCATTTACGCTGAGCACTGTATATATATATATATATATATATATATATATATATATGTGTTATTTCATTCCCATGTAGTATGTTGAAATAACTTTACTAAAATAAATACAATTTATAAAAAAAAAAATACCTATAAAGACACATGAAATTCAGACAAAATTTATATAAAATTAAAAAAGATAAATCAAAGGGCAGTAGTTTATCAGTAATCCTAAAAAAGAACACACATGATAGCAAACAACAACTTACTG
This sequence comes from Gymnocypris eckloni scoliostomus, assembly GCA_027564155.1. Classification (NCBI taxonomy): domain Eukaryota; kingdom Metazoa; phylum Chordata; class Actinopteri; order Cypriniformes; family Cyprinidae; genus Gymnocypris; species Gymnocypris eckloni. The sequence continues at coordinate 1,587,272 of CM050426.1, forward strand.
ACACATAGTAATAATTGGTTATAAAAACTAAAACAGAAGGGAAACAAGTAGTAAGAAAGAAGAGAAATAAAAAGCCATACTTATATCCTTATATCACACGGCCAGTGATCCCTGTCCAGTGGAGTCGATGGTCTTTACACTCTTCGATCTTCACATAAGGAGGGCTTCATGCCACCGCGGTAAACTATGCTTTTTATACCCATCTAACAAAATACTACTCCAATTCAACTGAACACACTTTCCTGTTAATCACAATAAATGGCAAAGCAAGCACCCGACACTGACAGGACGCGATACAGTACGAGACCAAACGCCATTTCACACACACACACACACACACACACACACGCACACATATATATACACACATATATATATATTTATATACACACACACACACACACAAACACACACATATATATATATACACACACACACACACTATATACACACACATATATACACACACACACACACACACACACACACACACACACTATATACAGACACATATATATATATACACACACACACACACACATATTGTGTCAGCCAGTTTTCATTGAGTCAACATGCTTCGGGTAAGCATAATCCATTTATTTCCATTTGTTGTTTCAGGTTTCACAAAGCAACCTACCGCCATGCGGTTGGACAATTGTTTGTATTTACTGACAGGCCTTTTAGGCTGACTACTACATCCATTTAAGCAGGACCCTACAGATATTCTTTAGGTGCAGTGACCGGTGTGCAATACTAGAAGTAGGTGTACAGCTTAAGGACTAAATGTTACAGCTTAAGGACTAAATGTATATGGAAATCACAATCTAAATCAATTTTACATATATTCAAATATATTCAAATCAATTTGAAAAGACAATTAAGGCAAAATTAAGATGGCTTTAACACCCGACCCTTAATTTTGGATTGAACAGTTACAAAATAATAATAATATTCATAAGTTCATTACAAACATGGACAGGATCAGTAATAGCAATACATGTATTATACACTTTATCATTATTGGTTATAAAATAACAATTCAAATGTCTTCGAAGTCAGGTTTCAGAAGTGGCCATTCAACTGAGACTGCGGTTCTCTCAGTCACTGAAGCCCTGCGAATTGCAAAAGCCAATTCCAAATCATCAGTCCTCATTCTGCTGGATCTGTCTGCTGCTTTTGAGACTGTCAATCATCAGATCCTCCTGTCCACCCTCTCATCACTGGACATCACTGGGATTCCACTTCGCTGGTTTGAATCCTATCTCACTGGTCGGTCTTTCAGGGTGTCCTGGGGAGGGGAGGTATCCAAAGCACATCAATTGGTCACTGGGGTTCCCCAGGGATCGGTTCTTGGACCCCTCCTCTTCTCCACATACACTACATCACTGGCTCCCATCATACAGGCACATGGCTTCTCCTACCATTTCTATGCTGATGACACACAGTTGTATCTCTCATTTTGACCAGATGATCCAACAGTAGCTGCACGGATCTCAGGCTGCTTGGCAGAACATCACCTACATACAGCTCAACCTGGCAAAGACTGAGCTTCTTGTCTTCCCTGCCACTCCAACTCTACAGCATGATTTCACGATTCAGTAAGGTTCATCAACAATTACCCCATCAGCTTCGGTCAGAACACAACTTCTTGTCCACGCCCTTGTCATTTCTAGACTGGACTACTGCAATACTCTTCTGGCTGGACTTCCATCAAACACAATCAAACCTCTACAAATGATTCAGAATGCGGCGGCACGACTGGTCTTCAACGAGCCCAAAAGAGCCCATGTTACACCTCTCTTTGTCTCCTTGCACTGGCTACCAGTTGCAGCTCGCATCCAGTTCAAGACACTGATGCTTGCATATAGAACAACCACAGGCTCAGCACCCTCCTACTTCCACTCACTATTACGAATTTACATCCCTCCAGAAGTCTAAGATCTGCTAGTGAGCGACGCCGTGGTACCATCACAGAGAGGCACAAAATCACTCTCCAGAACATTCTCTTTCACTGCTCCTCCTGGCGGTGGAATGATCTTCCCACCCCCATCCGGAATACTGGATCCCTGTCAATTTTCAAGAAACAGCTGAAAACTCATCTCTTTCAACTCTACTTGACTTCATCATAAAAAAATCCTTCCCTGTTTCTATATCTTCATCTTTCTCTTTATCTTTCTCTCCTTCCCTTGCTAGCTTGTATTTATTTGAACAATGCCTTGGTGTTATGGGCACTTCCTCTGTCCGTTTGCCTCTTCAAGATTAATCGCTTTATGTATTCCCCAATTGTAAGTTGCTTTGGATAAAAGCGTCTGCAAAATGACTAAATGTAAATGCAATGTCTTTAACTTCATTAGATGCCTCATAATAGTTCATACTTTATGGTCAAATGTCTTGAATAATTGTTACTTTTCCTAAGTGGAATGTGAAGCTTCCATCAGCAAGCAAAGTTTATGGATAGACCTCAATAATGTACTTGATTTAGTTTTGACAAGAGCCTTTCGTACTGGAAAAGTCTTAACAATTCTTCCTAACAGCCAGGAATTATGTGGTGCTTTCTCATCAGCAATTATTAACAGATCATCAAGTTGGTAGTTTATTTTTGTTGAGGTCCATTTTGTTCTCATGTGTAGGCTAGGAAGATATTCCCTAATCTGAAATATACTGCACCTGTTTCCATCTTCTTCGCAGATACAAGTAATTTTTCTCAAAAATGCCGGGCGGCATCACAGGTTGTACTTTCATGTGTAGTAGGTGTTTAGGCGTTAGAGGTTCCAAATAATTTGGATCATTTGAAACCGTAGTTAACGGTCTGTCATTCATGATTGCTTCGACTTCGCAGAACACTGTGGAAAGTCCTTCATCATCAAGGGTTTGCTCATGGAAAAGTGATTGCAAAAACATTTTAAGTGATTTAATGAGTCTTTCCCAAACTCCTCTGTAATGTGGAGCGGAGGGTGGATTGAATTCCCATTTCACTCCTTCCATCGCTAACATGTCATGAATTGTGTCATAATTTAGACTTTTGAGGCTTTCTGACAGTTCTCTTTGACTACTAATGAAGTTCGTTCCTTGATCTGATTTTATACTATTTACTGGGCCTCTTCTGCATATGAACCTTTGTATGGCGTTGATGCACGAATCTGTGTCTAAAGATCTGGAGATTTCAAGATGAATGGCACAAGATGTTAAACAAGTGAAAATCACTCCATATCGCTTTACCAAAGAACGACCTCTTTTGACCTCTATGGGTCCAAAATAATCAATGCCTGCATAAGTGAATGGTGGTAAATCTGGAGTGATGCGTTCAACTGGCAACAAAGCCATTTTTTGTTCTCCCGTTCTTCCTTGATGACGTCTGCAGAAGACACAATTATTAATGGTCTTTCTGGCTAAGGCGTTGGCACAAGGTACCCAAAATCACTGGCGAAGTTTCGATACCATGTAATTTCTTCCGCAGTGACCTGTATTTTTATGAATATGTCTCATGATAAGCTTTGAGACATGATAATCTTTAGATAAGATAGTTGGGTGTTGTTGTGTAACTGGCATAGCCAATTTACTGAGACGACCTCCAACTTTCAATATTCCATCAACGTCGAGAAATGGATCCAAATTAGAAATCCTACTTGTCTTAACTGACCCCTTTTCTTGTAAGGATTCAATGTCAGTTTTAAAAATGTGCTGTTGTACATGAGATACAATTGCTTGTTCTGCTCTGGCTAAATCTTCTATGGAAAGATGGTTGGTTTTCACATGACATTCAGCCACCATTTTATCCACCTCTTTTCTCTTTAGTTTTGTTTTTAGGACATCTTTCAGTTTTAATAGCCACGCCACTGCCCTTTTTCAAGTCATTCCATTATGAGAAGTGTTCAATTAATTTGTTTATGGGACTCTACATTATTGTTACAGCATTTGCTTGTGTAACTCTTTTGACTTCCAGGCCATTCGGATCCAAGAGAAGACATTCTTTGGTAACTTGTGGCCACTGGCTTTCATCCGTACAAAGGAAATCTGGACCATTAAACCACAATTTTGATCTCTAGAATGCATCTACATGCATGCCTCTTGATGCTTTATCGGCTGGATTGTTCCCTGTACTCACACACTTCCATTGATCTTTAGTTGTTAAATCTCTTATAACAGAAAGTCGGTTGGCCACAAAGGTACAAAATCTCGTCTGATCATTATTTATATATTTCAACAAAGACTGGCTGTCAGTCCATAATACTGATGGTTCCAGTTGCAATTCTCTTCTCAACATTTTATCCATCTTTGAAGCCAATGTTGCAGCTTGCAGTTCTAACCTTGGAATGGTTATTTGCTTTAATGGGGCTACTCTGGTTTTTCCCATGATAAAAGAGACATGAATTTCATTTCTGTCGTTCATATACCTCAAATAGCTGACAGTGCCATATCCTACTTCACTGGCATCACAAAAGTGGTGAAACTGGAGAGACTTGATTGGATCAAAATGATCATGTTGTGGCAATTTCTTTCTAACAAACATCATCACTGAGTAAGAGACAACTCTTGAGTCCAAATTATAGTAATAAAGTATTTATTCCCTTGCAAGAGAAGATCCCTCGTCACTAACACACATTGCTGTGAGTCAGTCAGGAAAAGAGAGAGATATGAGAAAGCAGTGCCAGCCTGTTTTTATAGTGGTTCTTTCCTTCAAGGCCTCCTCCTTCCCTCCCCTACAGGGAGAGAGATACCAGTCTGTTTACCTATTAATGGTTATACAGAAAAGGCAGGCAAATGCCCCCTTGACCCCCTGACCATCTGCGTTTCCTTACCTCTATCACTTCCCAATCATAGTAAATCATCACACAAGGAATGCTTATCTAACTACGAGTGAGAAAACATATAATGCATACATCTGAAATGTATGTTTCACTAAAGATCAATACATGTAAAGGAAAAATTCCATCACAATTCCTCTCTTTTTATCATTCTCTGATAACTGATTAATCAAACATTGTAATAATAATAGTAAAAATAATAATAAATACAAGTTCAAGCCATTACATCACACTTGTAAGAAGGCCCGGCTGGAACGATCCAATGACGGCAGTCGTTCTGCGGGTGAAGGGCTTTGCGTGTTACAGTCTTTCCTTTTCACGACACAACAAGAACATTAAAATGGAACACTTCTTCTTATATATTTTATCTCGTTATTTCATCTGACTCCATAAATGAAAAGGTTTTAATGATATCTGTGCATCATTAAAATATGAAAACGAATGATTGATTATTCTTTTCAGCTCCGTTTAATACTTTACCCGCTCAGATGTAGGAAACTATATCGCTCAGAGGCCCTGTTTTCACAGGTCTCACGGACACAATCTCGTCAGGCCCGGTCATCAATCAGAGGTAAATTATGGTTATGTATCTAAGATTTGCCGTTAATGCACGTACACAAACATAGACATGGATAACCCCTTGGAGCCCCTCAGAACTTGAGTTCAATTGTTTACTTCAGTAAAGGTTTTGGCCATTATCAGATATGTTAGTAGGTCAATGTACAACACTCGTAATAACTTTGGATTGGTCAAATCTTGTTTAAAGTAACATTAAATCAAAAGTCAGAGGTATGGGCGTGCCGAATTCAGTCTGACCAGGCGTCGTTCACCGTCACTAAACGGAATTAACCCGCCCTACATTCCAAGCACACTTAAAAGATGCGGATATTAGCCGTCGCTAAAACTGACGCAGGCTTGCGAAATATACGAATCCACTCTAATAGGGAGAAAGCAATCTTCAGAGGCAGTCAGAATAGAATCAAACGTTACAATTTATTAACCAGGTAATCAAGCAATAATTCAAATCTCCAATGTTACAAGAATAGAATCATCAGTTAACAATACTACCTGGCAATGAAAACTACACACAGCGATTTGTGCGGGCAGTCAGCCCACAGACTCCCAGAACTTTGTGTTCCCTTTCCTTATATCCCCAGATAATTCAATAAACTCACCAAATGGTGGTATCTTGTCATTATAATTAGACTTTAGAATTTGCAACCAAATGGCTCCTGATATCCTGTGGCAGGGAATGCTTATTTACATACAGGAGGTGTTTTGAATAGGAGATCAGGGAGAGGGCACATCCTTACGCTTTGCACTATACTTCTCATATTTCAGAACTTCCTTTAGCTTTTCATTATGATTGGGAGAATGAGACCATTTTACCAGACGCACTGAGACATTTCAAAAGATATCAAACATGTATGGTTACTTTTTGTACATATTACATTGCATGGATTTTAGGTGATGAGGGAGGGGGAATGGTGACTGCACCAGGTCCATCGTGCGGACCGTCAGCACCGGTGTGGACCCCAGTGTGCTGCGTCCTGGCTGTTACATATGTAAGAGGTAGTTTCTGTTGATTACTGGCACCGGGCTTGCAGTTCCTCTCTGGGGGGCAGACATCCTGGCACCGGGCTTACAGTTCCTTCCTTTGGCACTGTTTGGGCCACTCACAGGGTTCCCTGCAGTGTCACTTCAGTCGTTGTAAGGTGGGCAGCTTTAAGGGGCTGAGGGTTAGGATAGTGTTGGTGGATGCTTTTACTGATCTGATGAGGTGTCGGAAATAGCAGCATTGAAATAGCGTGAAGGAGAAGATGAGTGCGCTCCAACTGCGCAACCTCAAGTACCCAGTCCCACCAGGTATATGCAGTCTGTGCCGATCGGGTGGATGAGCTAGACAGAATCTGTGCAGTCTTTCGCCAAGTTTGTCTCCACTTGTGCTTGAGAAAGGTGGTACTCTGTTTGGAGGATGACGTTCTGTACCAGGTCCATCGTGTCGATCAAGGCTTGTGTTCCGTGTTCATAAAAGGTGTCGTCCCACCATGGGGAGACCTCTGCGTCCTTTGGCATCCTTCCGAGGATGTCGATCTGGCCCATAGAAAAGTCCTCTGTCACTTCCAAGCAAAATGAGTGATCAGCAGGACAGGTCAGTCCTCCATATGTGAACGAATTCATCTCACTGATGACACACCACTGTGTATGAGACACCTGAATCGCATTTGAATGTCCATGCAAAGATTCAACACTTATGAGTTTGCTATCATTGGGAGAGAAAGGTTGTAATGTGTTACATGTACAGACAACATAATTGTGAGTTTCATGACAACAAGTGCGACTGGTAAATAAGGTCTCAGTACCCTTCAGCGTCATATACCCGGTGAGGTGATCCCATTTAATTACCTGATCTTTAACTACCATGCCAATGGATCGGATATTAGTGGAATTTGGGTAAACTTGATCTGGGTGGATTAAAGGAAAAGTGACAAAAAATCCAATGCAACCAGTACATTCGTTTCCAGTATACATCATAATTGTGGATAATAATTCTGAATACTTTACATTTTTCATTTTTTCCGAAGAGAACCATCTATGTAAATCTAAAACCTCAATTAAATCGTTCAAAACATGTCTCGGGGTCTTGTGAAGACGAAGATCTAAAATTTCCTGTCTTGTTGCAGTGAATAAATCTTGTGCATATGATCTGCAGGCTAAGTCACGCTCGATGGTACGGGTCTGATTGAACAATGTGTGGCTGATCGTTAGAAGCGCCTGCGCCTCGGAACGAACCGCTTTGATAATATTATCATTGCTATTGGTGATGTGTTGGAAACCAGTGGCCATCTGATCTGTCAACCATGTGGAGAATTGAGATTGTTTGGTTATTTTATAAGTGTTGGCTGCTGAATTAATTGATCCGAACAGGCCGGCTATACTGCTGAGCAGGTCTCGTTTTGAGCGAGCAGGTGGAATTTGGATGGCAAGTCTGTCTTTGTAATCAGAAATTAAATCATCGATTCGTGACTGTAGCCATGCATACGATCATTAGTATTACAATGCTTTGTATAGGCAGAGAGTATATTGGAAATGTTATAAGTTACATGTGTCATTACCAAATTTACATCATGTAATAAAGTCTTGTTGATGTTTCCTCTAATCAGTCCACCAGGAGGAATTGAGTGCAATTCTGGACACTTTTTGGGTTTAGTGTATCCACAGGTGGTCAAATTAAAACAGTACTTAACAGTCCATGAACAGTTGTGTGGATTGGTGAAATTGTCTATGCTATGCGAACATTCCCGACACAATACATTCCTTCCTTTCGGTTGGTCCAGACAAAAGTTTTGGTTTTGGCTCGTTAGGTGTGTACGACGTGAGATCGTACATTAGCTCGGTGAATCTCATATGTGTGTCATTATGTGTTTCTGTATGTGCGCACCTATATGTTGCAGGTTCCAAATTTTTAACATAGTAGCACAATTTTGGGTCTATGCCATTGTTTTGTTTTCGTGTAGTGTACATGTTACCTATTGTGTCACCTGGATCTATTTTAAGTTGATACCAGGCGAGGTTGTGCATGAATTTTGGTGCTCGAGTGTGTCCTGAAATGTTTCTTGTAGGTGGGTGGGTGTTACCTGAACTACAACAAATTTGTGGTGTGCAATTTGGATCCGGTACTAATCCGGGAGGCCATGTAATTGTCTCTTTTGGTGCGACTGTGATTTTTTGTGTGGATGGCCCCTTGGAGTATTTCCACACCCACCTTCCACATTTCAGGTTGTGTGTGAGTGAAATCCTTTGGCCCAGTCTGATGCACGTGGGCCCAGACACTTTCCTTTCATCTGGCCTCCATGGGATCGCTGCAGTCGACCTGGAAGGCAAGAGGAGAAGACAGTGACATTTATTTATTCTGAGTACTGAATGATTTGCACTGAGACATGTGGTACCATCGCAGTTTCCCTTCACAGTTGTGGCCACACAGCTGTTGCATATAGCTTTAACTTCATATGGGCCATGCCATCGGGTGTGAATGCACCTTGCTTCACAAAACGCTGCACCATTACCATGTCTCCTTCTGAGAATTTCACCTCAGAGGTTGGGTTGAATTGTGTATCATTCGTTAAGTCTGATTGCTGTTGTTTCAGGGCAGCTTTTATTGTGTGGTTGGCACGTTCCACCATGCCTGAGCTTTGCGGTCGATACGGTATGTGAAACCTTTGTTTGATGTTCAGCATCTGGCATATTTGTTTCATCACCTGACCTGTGAAGTGTGTGCCCTGGTCAGATTCAATTTGGATTGGTGCTCCCAGAGTGGGAGGATTTGGTTCGCTACTCGTGCCACTGTGTTTGCACTGTTATTGCGGTGGGAATCGCTCGACCCATTTGGAGAATTTGTCAATTATCACCAGGCAATAACGATACCCCCCTTTGGCACTAGGTAGTGGGCCTATGAAATCCAATTGGAGTAACTCCCAAGGTCCCTTGGGTGGCTCTGGTCTACACAGTTTTGTACGGCCAGGCTTGCCTTGGTTAATGGTGGCACATACGATGCATGTGTCACACCATCTTTGAATGTCTGATGCCATTTGTGGCCACCAGAAGTTCTTTTGGATCAGCTGTTGTGTTTTTGGAGCTGATACGTGTGCATAATCGTGGTACAACTTTATCACTGGTTTCTGGAGGGCTTCTGGAACAATGTATTTATCGTCTCTTAAAATCATGCCTTCAGTGACCTTGACTAGTTGGTCCTGCTGCAGGTGCGGTGTCAGCTCTCCATCAGAACTCCACAGTTCTTGTTGGTACTGTTTCAAGTCAATAGGAATAGTTTGAATCGCACTCACGGCAGGAACAACCAGTCTGTCAGGCTTCCATTCATCTCCCTTTTGTGCTGCTAATTTGGCTAATTGATCTGCGATGTTGTTGTTTTTCTCGTTTTCATCTGGATTTTTGATGATGTGCGCACGCACTTTAACGACGGAGAGTGAGGAATCGCGTGCTCTAATCTCCTGTTTGTTTACCATCTGTTGAATAGGATCTGGGGTGGATATGGACATGCACTTTTTAACAGTTTTTTCTGTTTTCAGCTCGATTTGCTTTTCAAAACAGTGAATTACAAAGCCATACTTTCGCATTATGTCCATTCCCAGCACAGTCCCTTCACTGTTGTTAGGTAAATACCAGAGGGATTCTTCCAATACTGTCACGCCTAAATCAGGTTGAACTGGCTGTGTTTTTGTCGCAATCATTATCGTATCGCCGATGCCTTGGATCGAATCGCTTCGCTGGTTAAGGGTAGTGGAATGTCTGTACAGGAGCATGCTGCGCCCGAATCAATAAGTATGTTGGCTAACTGGCCTCCTAAATTAGCCCTTATTTTTATTCGGTTTCCACTCTTAATTATGCTCCCTATGGCAATGGAGGCCACGTATCCCTATTGGTGATGGTAATTTTCAGTCGTTCGCTCGCGTTGTGGGCGCGCCATTTTGGCCGTTTTGTTTTAAACTCATTCATGAAGTTTATGAATTGTTTCAACAGCTCAGAGTCATCGCTAGAGGGCGTTGTTTGGTAATGCTTCGCTTGTTCTTTTAAATCTTTTTCTCTTTTTTGACAATCTCGCATTACATGGTTAGTCTTTCTGCAATAATGGCATATCATTTTATTTGGAGACCTTTGGTTAAATTTATCTGTGCTGTTCCCTTCTGTTAACCATTGTGTGGACGCAACGCTGCGGGGTTTTACTCGCCATCTGTTTTCTATTCTTGAACCCCAGTCTACTATTGCTCTGAACGTGTTTTCGGCTGGGTCGACGCCATTTGATAACGCTTTTTGAACGGGGATGCCGGCATTGTTTTTAACAAGCTGCAGTAATGCGTCATGGTTGCGGTCTGCATTTTCAAGGCCTGAGTGATCTCTGTACGTTACCCATAACCGTTCAGCGTACGTTTCAAATGACTCATTACTTGCTTGTTTGATTTCTAGTATTTTGCTCCAATCTGCATGTGACGGTCCCCTCATGTCTAATAATGCCTGTTTTAGATGTTCATAAATCCTTCGTCGGTTTCGTCATTTACTCTGTTCATTATGTTGCCGGATTTCATTTCTGTGTTTAGTTTCGGGTCTGAGCTCCTCAGGGATAGTGAGGAGAGCTACTTGCCATACGTCTCTAATCTCTAGTTTGTAGACATTAGCCTGTAGCATCAATGCTTCCCAGTAGGGTTGAAAAGGCCCCTTTCTCGGCATAATTCCTACGACTTGTTTATGCCTAGAGCATTCTTCGCATGTTAACGGGCGGCTGATTGTTGTGATTTCATCATCCGCATTTTTCATGGTTTTTAACACTGCGATTTTAACTGCCTTTTTTGGCGAGTCGTTTGATTTTGTTCGGGTCTTTATCGGGCTTCGCAGGCTCTGTTTTTCTGGCCACAGGCTCACGAGAGCTCAGTTACGAGTTTCTCTGCGTGGCCTATTGTTACACGCTAACGCAGTGTCATCATCTTCGCTTTCAGTTTGCACCTCTAACTCGGTTTCATCCAGTGCTGCTTGTTTAACTGCGGCAACTGGAAAACCTGTTTTATCGCAACACTCTTCGAGTGCAGATATGTAATTACTATATGTAATTAGTTTCCTTGAACTTGGATCAATTTTGGTGGCCATTTCTTCGCTTGTTCAGCCCACCCCTGTTGCTCGTATGCAAACATTTCGACTTGTTTCTTAACTTTTGTAATTCGTCAGATCGCACTCTTCGATTTCTTTGATATTTGTTATTGTTTTTCGTTCTCGGTTATGGTCGCGAGGTCGTTACGACGAAGCAAATAAACAATTGCAGCGGGAATTTTCTTGTATTTTGATTTCGATTTTAGTTTCGCACCCTCGGCAGAATACCAGGATATTATTTCGTTGTTGTTCCACTTCAAATTGAACTTTGTCGCTAACCGAACAAGGATTTTTGTAATTGTAATCCTAAACTTCCATTATCTCCTCATCTCCTCTGCTGCTGTGGTTTCCTGAAAAGACATGTTGTTTCTCGTCTAATTCTTAACAACACCGGGTTTTTCGGTTCCGGTCTCAAAAGTGGGTATTCCGACCCGTACTACAAATGTGTCTATATGATGTAAACAATATTTCCCTCAACTTCTAAAAGGCAACAAAAAATATACTTACCACAGCAGCTGGATATTGATGAGAAGGATATCAAACCTCACGTCCCAAGGAGAATTCAAGTTGAATGTCGCGGCTGTCGTGGCTGGAATGACGTACTCGTCTCTGCGAGAATCACGTTCTCGTCTTTGTGAGATCACGTCGGGGTCACCACTGTAAGAAGGCCCGGCTGAACGATCCAATGACGGCAGTCGTCCGCTGGGTGAAGGGCTTTGCGTGTTACAGTCTTTCCTTTTCACGACACAACAAGAACATTAAATGGAACACTTCTTCTTATATATTTTATCTCGTTATTTCATCTGACTCCATAAATGAAAAGGTTTTAATGATATCTGTGCATCATTAAAATATGAAAACGAATGATTGATTATTCTTTTCAGCTCCGCTTAATACTTTACCCGCTCAGATGTAGGGAAACTATATCGCCCAGAGGCCCTGTTTTTCACAGGTCTCACGGACACAATCTCGTCAGGCCCGGTCGTCAATCAGAGGTAATTATGGTTATGTATCTAAGATTTGCCGTTAATGCACACGCACACAATCATAGACATGGATAACCCTTGGAGCCCCCTCAGAACTTGAGTTCAATTGTTTACTTCAGTAAAGGTTTTGGCCATTATCAGATATGTTAGTAGGTCAATGTACAACACTCGTAATAACTTTGGATTGGTCAAATCCTTGTTTAAAGTAACATTAAATCAAAAGTCAGAGGTATGGGCGTACCCGAGTTCAGTCTGACCAGACGGCGTTCGCCGTCCCTAAACGGAATTAACCCGCCCCTGCATTCCAAGTACACTTAAAAGACGCCGGGTATTAGTCGCTAAAACTGACGAGGCTTATGGAAATATCTGAATCCGCTTACTCTAATAGGGAGAAAGCAATCTTTAGAGGCAGTCAGAATAGAATCAAACATTACAATTTATTAACCAGGTAATCGAAGCAATAATTCAAATCTCCAATGTTACAAGAATAGAATCATCAGTTAACAATACTACCTGGCAATGAAAACTACACACAGCGATTTGTGCGGGCAGTCAGCCTACAGACTCCCAGAACTTTGTGTTCCCTTTCCTTATATCCCCAGATAATTCAATAAACTCACCAAATGGTGGTCTTGTTATTATAATTAGACTTCCAGAATTTGCAACCAAATGGCTCCTGATATCCTGTGGCAGGGAATGCTTATTTACATACAGGAGGTGTTTTGAATAGGAGATCAGGGGGAGAGGGCACATCCTTACGCTTTGCACTATACTTCTCATATTTTAGAACTTCCTTTAGCTTTTCATTATGATTGGGAGAATGAGACCATTTTACCAGACGCACTGAGACATTTCAAAAGATATCAAACATGTATGGTTACTTTTTGTACATATTACATTGCATGGATTTTAGGTGATGAGGGAGGGGGGGGAATGGTGACTGCGCGGACCGTCAGCACCAGTGTGGACCCCCAGTGTGCTGCGTCCTGGCTGTTACATATGTAAGAGGTGGTTTCTGTTGATTACTGGCACCGGGCTTGCAGTTCCTCTCTGGGGGGGGCAGACATCCTGGCACCGGGCTTACACACTTATACTCTTCATCTCTGATTTTCACATAAATGATCACTCTTCTTGAACCTGTGAAGTAAGTTTTTGAAAATTTGAAAAATGCTTAGGCTGTTTTTGTTGGGACACACCCTAATATTTGTAAGCATAGTAAAGACTTTATTCTATAGCCGGGCTGAATGGACAGGCCCTGCTGTTGCACCCTCGGCCTAAACCGAACCCTCAGTCACCATAGTATAAACAAGAAATAGTATAGTTCATAGTAGGAAATAAACATATCAATTTACCACTGTTGAGTTACTTCTGTAATATAAAATGTAAATATTAAAAGTATGTAAAAAATCCCTGTTTCACCCCCTCTCCTTGTACGTCCTCTCGTACTCGGATAACTGCTGCTTCTAACCTTCTTTACATACCAATCATTCTTAGGAAGAAAATAATAATAACAAAACATCATAACTCAAATAACACATTTCACTGTAACTTCCGCTACTTGTGTCATCATATTGTTGGTCTGATCTCCTGTTGGTAACACCTTCAGACCTGTTGTGAAGTGTAGTATTACCAAGCAAATTGTCACTGACAACAAAGTTATTATACATGTGGTCTTAAAACAGGCCACACATTCCTGGCACTCTGAATGGGTGCCACGGTCTTGGACGCTCCATTCTCTCAGTTACTCTGAATCAAAGGTGCTGTTATGACCAAAGAATGTGAGAAAGTACTGTTTTTGAAACACTAAGAGTCTTATCTGTTCTGTTGATTACAGTGTCCACCCGTATGCCGGTTGCGCAATCAAAGTTGCCTCCTCCTCCAGTCCTCCTTGCTGCTGATACCAATGGGCGGCACCCTCCTGCAAACTGCGTGGTTTAGCAGCCTCTCTGGAACCCCGTAGCCCTCTCTGCGACCTTCAGCTAATTCAACCCTGTAGCGCCAGACAACGTAATTTTTATCTTAAATCAGGTTCATCCTCGTAGAATTTTGAAAGAACCTGCATTCCTGGGGAGCTTTTACCTGCATACAGGAAATATTTGATAAACAGAAAGACATGTCATTCTCACACACATCCGTTGATGGCAGCCGCCTTTGTTTACCCCCTTCTATGCCCATGAATGGTGGCCTGCCAAACAAAATTTCAAATGGGCTCAGATTTGTTTTCACTCTTTTTCTCATTCTCATGTACATCAGTACAATTGGGAGGGCTTTAAGCCAAGTCAGACCCGTCTCTTCACAGCATTTCGCTAATTTGTTCTTAATTGTCTGGTTCTGTCTCTACTGCCCCTCCTGATGAGGCGCGTAGCTGCAGTGTGTTCTCATGTCAATTCCCAAGAACTGACCCACCTGCTTTATTGCATCATTGACAAAGTGTCTGCCATTGTCAGAACTGATTTTTCTTGGAATTCCCCATCTCGGAACAATCTCGGTTAACAGGGCCTTTGCCACTGCTGCCGAATCTTGTTTCGAGGTTGGGAAGGCCTCAACCCATTGACCACATGTCAACCATCACCAGACAGTGTTTCTGTTTCCCACAAGGGGTTAATTCGATGAAATCCATCATTAGATATTCAAATGGGCCTGCTGGTGCTGGTTGAGATGCCAAGGGTGTTTTATTCCTCTAGCCACATTGTGTGTGTTTACAAGTGACACATCTTTGCAAAAATTTTCAGCAAACACTGTAAACCCTTTGTAAACCATAATTCCTTCATCCCCTTTGACACATGATCCAACCCATGTGTCAACTTAGCATAATGCTGAAAGAAGTGTTTGGGCAAACAAGGAATGTCATCAACACTCATCCATACACCCCCCTCGAGGCTGCAGCCAGGCGACCTCCATTTTGTTTTCTGCTCCTGTGGAAAAAGTCTGCATACTTTGTAAACAAGGGGAAATATCAGGGTTAGTCACAGATACTAAAGCACAAGTCGTTTCTTTTGTCTCCTGTGCTGCCACGGCGCGGCCTTCGCTGCCGCGTCTGCTCGCGTTTCCTGTGGAGATAAAACTTTTATCGTTAGTGTGCGCTGCGCATTTACAGATCGCGACCTTGTCTGGTAAAAGAATGGCCTCCAAAAGCTCAGACACAAGCGATGCGTTTAATATCGGATGTCCATCCGACTTCAAAAAATTTCTGTGCTTCCAAAGTGCCCCAAAGTCGTGCGTGACCCCAAAAGCATAACGCGAGTCTGTGTAAATTGTCACACACTTGTCTGCCATAAGTTTACACGCTTCTGTCAGAGCAACCAATTCAGCTCCCTGAGCCGAATAATTTGATGGCAATTTGCCAGACTTTACGACTTCAAATTCAGTGGTCACCGCGAAACCAACCTTATTCAAGCCTGTTTGTGGATCTTTGGGCCGACCCATCCACAAAGAGGACATTGTCACAGTTCTCTAAAGGTGTGTCCAACAGGTCTGGACGTGGTGTACACACCTGTTCCAACACTGATAGACAACAATGGTGTTCCTACCCATCCTCCTCTGTAGGGAGAAGTGTGGCAGGATTCAAAGTTGTGCATCTTTTCACCGTTACATTTGGCATGTCAAGCAAAATCGTGTGATACCTCAGCCATCGGGCTGTTGATAAATGTGATGTTCTCTGTTCTTGCAAAATCATGGAGACTGCGTCTACCATCTGTGTAAAAGGCCTTTCAATCTTGTCACATGACCTCAGCCCTTTCCCTGTTGTCAGGGCTCTCAAGGGCTTTTCAAGAAATGCATAATTTGGAATAAACGTTCGACAATATGCACACATTCCCAAGAATGATAACAATTGTCTTTTTGTTATTGGTCTTGGTACATCTTTGATAGCCTTTATTCGTTTCTCAGAGATAGCTTTACTGTTTGGTGTTATAGTGTGACCCAAAAAAATTATTTCCTGCTTCACAATCTGTAGCTTTGTCAGACTGACCTTGTGACCCTCTCTCGCCAGGTGGTTCAAGAGAGTTACAGTGTCAGCCACGCACGTAACCTCATCTCGTGCACAAATCAATAAATCATCTACATATTTCAATGTGTTTCTCCCCTCTTCCCTTTTCAGCCCTTCTGTGGCTCTCATGCATTTTCTCACAAACGGCCCATTTCTGCTCAGTGGCCTTGGTTAGTGATAAGCGTGGCACAGACTTCCCCTGTTATCAGAAACAGCTGCATTTGTTTTGCTGACAGGCAAGCTGAAAGCGCACACATTTTCATTCCAGAAAATCTTATCAAACCTTGTCAAAACATTTTCTGCCCGTTAAACCACTCTTCCTCATATTGTGATTCACGCTCAATAAATGCAATCTGTCAGGCAACATACTTTCTGTGTTAGCTGATACTGTTCGATCTTTGCCAATTTCAAAATCATTTGTGCCCAATCAGAATCCTTTATCTGCCACTCGTATGCCCACTGTGGCTCAAATTTTGCACAACTCATCTGCTGTTCCTCTTCAATCTCTATCCCAAACGGGCCAGCAGTGAGTTTCAGATTTAATTTACACATTAGATCCCTGGCCATTAACGGAACCGGACAGGTTTCAGAGCACAAAAACGCATGTTTCAATGCCCTGCCCCCCTCCGTCTCACATTTCAACGGCACAGTATAGTTTTCTGAGATTATATGCCCTGACGCGGATGTGCTTTCAAACACTAAATCCGTCATTCCTGGTTCACATGGCAAGTCACATGGTCTTATGGTGGATCGAGCTTCCCTCGAATCAACCACAAAGTCTATCATTGTCCCGTCAACTAACATGGGATATCTCGGTAGCCTTAAAACCCTAAACTTTTGTACATTCTCAGACATTCATCAGTGGTGGACAAAGTACATAGATCTAGTACTTGAGTAAAAGTACAGATACGTATAATAAAATATTACTCCAGTAAAAGTAAAAGTACTGCTTTTTCAATTTTACTCGAGTGAAAGTACAAAAGTACTCAATTTGTTATGTACTTAAGTAAAAAAGTACTGATAGACAGATTTATTTTATATAGACTACTTTATTTAATTTTATATTAGCACATATTTTTATAATCATACTGCCCCAAATACCTTGGTTTTTCCCAAAATAACCACTATAGAGTCAAGATATATATTTTGTTGATATGGACTACGTTGATGAGAGTGATGTAGTAATGTTCACTGTGAAGCTTACACTGCCATGTACCTGAGAGAAAACAGATTTCACCATCTAATTTTCACCAGTAAGAAAAAAGTGTTTTAGAACTTGTTGTTTTGCAGAACGTCAGTTATATATGACATGAGAATTAGGACTGAAATTAGGAAGAACATTTTAAGGAAAATCTAATGATATTTTCATAAGGATTTTTTTTTCTTCTCAAACCTTGTCTGTGGTGTAAAAACACCCCTGGCCCAATGCCCCCAGAGGGCATCATCACTTCCCACTCTGATAATTACTGTAGTTCCTATGTTCTGAACATCACATCCTTTCTTTTCCCCTCAGATGGAATCTATCTAGGTGGCTGAATAAAGATATTTGGACTTTATATCAAAAAATGTCCTCAACTTAGCACCAGCAAGCTTGTTAGCTAGACAGTTAGCATCAGCTAACAATATTTACTTATTTTCAGTATGGTTATGAATAAACATTCATATCTGTCTACCTGCCTAGTTGATCTAAACAATATAAAATGTATACTGTTGATAAACAATATAAAACAGACGTCACATAGGTCTAAATGCATAGCATTTTAATAAAACTGCTAACGTTACAGCAGCGGGGAATATGAACGTGCATGAGTTATTTTATTTAATCGGTGTTATTTTAATGTTTTGTTTTTTGACCTAAAACATAACGTTAGACACTGATGTTGATCTGTCTGCATTCAAGCATTTCAGTGGGCTTAAATAGATCACCCTTTACAGCAGATTTAGTTCACAAACAACTGACAGTTTTGACCTAAATATTATTTTCAGTTACAATAATTAATCCTAAAATTCGACATTAGTAACGTACTTTTTCACAGCATCAGTAGCGCTCACCACAAGATCTCCCGGTTCTTTATTTGTGAGTTCAGTTCACTGAAGAAGACTCGCCTAAACGGATCATTTGAATCAGTGAGTTTTCGACTCGAGAAATTTGTGAATGAATCGTTTGTTGCGATTTGCGAACCGATTGAAGAGGTTCATTGAAAATAATCAGTTTGTTCATGAATCATACACCGCTTCTGCGTCTCGGAGCACGTGATGTATTATAAGGAGTAACGATATGTTTTATGAAATGTAGTGAAGTAAAAAGTACGATCTTATGCTTTGGAATGTAGTCAAGTAAAAGTAAAATTTACTCAAAATAAAACTACTCCAGTAAAGTACAGATACTTGAAAAATGTACTTAAGTACAGTAACGAAGTAGTTGTACTTCGTTACTGACCACCACTGACATTCATCAGTAACAGCATTATTCAAAACTTCAGCAGTCACACATAAACGGTTTGCAAGCATTTCTTCATTGCAGATAGCCTTATTCAAAACTTCAACAATCACACATAAAGGGTTTGCAAGCATTTCTTCATTGCAAAGAGCAGTATTTGAATCAGTGTATGTGAGCGTGTGTGTGTGTGTGTCAATAAATTTTACTTCCCTTTTCGTAGCTGGCTGAATGCCTGTCACCCACCCTCTCCTCTCCGTTCTCCGTTCCTCTCGTTTCAATCCGCCCTCTGGACAATCCTGTGCCCAGTGTCCATCGTTCTTGCACAACCTGCACTCGTGCAGCCAGAAAAGTCATGTTCACCACTCGCACACAGTCCACATTTGTGCTGTCTGCACTGCTCGTGCTGCTTTAATCTGTACAACAGCCAGCTGCATCTCTCTCTCCCTGCTGCCTGCGCTGCTTGTGCGTCCTGCTGCGGTTGTCTTGGACGGAGAACAGTCGAG